>VDFB02353185.1:0-26519 GCA_007258455.2 Sequoia sempervirens
AAAATGTTGTCAAGTTTCGGGTTTTGTTTTGCAATTACTAATTGTTTATGTAAAAGGTTTTATCATTCTTTATGTGCATCCTATGGCCGAACCCTGTATAAAACGTTATCAAAATATTTCCATGTCTTGTCTATGTATCTGCTTTTTGCATGCATGTATTACTAGGGTAATTTCAAACTGCAAGATTTGATCATAATCCTCTTATCTTTTATCATTGAGGGGTGTCTCTAACCTACTCCAAAGTTTCCATTTTGGCATAAGCAAGGAGGATACTAGAAAAGGTTATGAAATAAGTTTAGGCATTACATTTTACTCCCAACATTATCCATTTGCTAATATTTCTACTTTTGATAGTTTAGATGCCAATTAATGTTTATTATCATCAGTAAAATAATTCAATTACTTTGTAGTAGACATTTCTTGTCACTTTAGTTTCATAAATGTGTTCCCATGCTTCATGTCATCCATCTAACAGAAACACCATGGAATGGGGTTCTTCATCTAATACTATATTGTGTTGAGCTTGCTTTGTTGCATATTCAACATCAACATTTACAAATTTTTGAATTTCCATGACTTTGTTTATGACTGTATTCACCTTCCTTTGTGATAGCTCTTCAGTGGTGTGCACCTCATGAATAGCCTTTTGCATCTACAATACCTGACCATCTGAAAAAGCTCTATTTTTCAAGTTACGTCTAATCTTTGCCAAAAATCCTACCTCCTTGTAATGTGGTTTGATGTCTTTTCTTCGATTGAGTTTGTGCCTTCTCCATGCTTCTATGTTTTCTTACATATTTATCAACACATTCACAAATATGGCATTTAACTAAAATTCGCAACAAATCCATCTCATACACAACCTGCAAGCACCTCGATCTATGCACATTTCCAATAAAGTTTAAAATGATCTCCTCACTATTATGCTTTGATGGATGTTTTCCCTTCATTGTTTTAGCCTCATCTAAACATGTTGGTGTAAAATAACCAAGTTTTCCAGGAGAGGGAGACTAGTACTGGTACTGGTACCGACACCCATATGGCTTTTTTTTTTAAATAGGAGACAGGGGTACTTGGAGACGCCATCTTTTTTAATATAAATAAAAATTAATAAATTAATAATTTATAGAAAATATCATGACATTGAAATTTCAAAACAAGAACATGCCCTTTGCTGCATGTTACCATGATATTAAGTAGTTATATTACGTCATGATATTAAGAAGGCTCAAATACTACAAGGTCTAAATGTAGTTCCCATGGTAAGTATTATTGACAAGAGACCAATCTAGATGGGCTTCAGAGTATAAGTTGCTCAGATTTTTATCTCAAAAGCAATTGACTCTGAGTCTGGAGGATCCTTGATAAAGTCCACATACCATCAAATGTTGGAAATTACTCACTGATTTAGGAATGATAAGACTTAGAAATGTACTCTATTAAAAATGGATACACAATCCTTGTTGCAGATGTGACAGATACAATAAGTGACCAGTTTGTCTCTTTGTCCAGAAGTTTGAATGAATGCCAAAAACAGTGATTTTTCCTTGAAGGCTATGAAGAACAAAATCTTCATTTATAATTTTTTAATTTTTTTTCTAAAAATTTGGGCGAGAGACACCTTTTTTTAGCTTGGGAGATTGCAGGAGACTCCGAGAAACTTCTGCCAGTGTACCATCTGATTGAAGGCGTCTCCAGGGACGTCTCCGGTGCCGGAGACATGTCCTAGCCTCCAAGACATGTCTCAAGGGGTAGGAGATGCATCTCCCGGTAACTATGAAAATAACTAATTGCAAGATAGACCTTGACCCATTGTTAAACTTTTGCATTATCCTCATCGCTGGAAAGAAGGGTTTCAAAACCATTAGAAAGAGTTGGTGAAGTTTTTAAAGCTAGCACTTCAAAGACTTCACTTTATCATGTGATTATGAACAATATGTCAGGTTTCAATAGGGTTGTAACAACCTTGTGGGCTTCGATAGAGGTTCTCTAACCTCACTTAAACTTTGACACACAAAACAAATGAATTTTTATTCTCTTAGTAAACCTTCTTGGCACGATTTGGGATAGTTTATCATAATGTTTCCAATTTAAGGTGGTAGAATCTTCAATTCTTAATGCCTTTTTTCCAAATTTTAAGTTCATGCTCACTTATTAACATTTATTGGAAAGGATGCTATTTTTGTATACACATTTAAAATGTTAAGATTTTATTTTCATACTTTATCCTAATATATTATTGATTTTCCAATTTGATATTATTATCTTTTGTGTCATTTCATGCTTGCTAAGCATATTATTATGTTTATAGGTTTGCCTCTACTTATAATATAACACCCAGAGAAACTATACAAAGCTTTGTCATAGAAGTAGAAATATGGGGTTGTCTAACTAACCAATATAGGTTAATGGGCCTCTCAGAAAAGTAAATCACCTTAGCCTATCAGGAGTGAAAAAGGAACTCTAACAATTGAAGTTAGCTAAAACAATATGTAAAACATGGTTGCAAGACAATATGTCGATGAAATAGTGATAATGTGGTTGTAATTTAAATACATTAAATTTATTATCAAATGAACTTATAGGACATTAAAAATTAGTCTTAGTTGCATGAATAAGAAACTAGTAATACATTTAAGCATCAATTATTACATGAAAATGAGCATAGTAATGCAAGTATTTTTATTAATGCATGAAGTAGAAAAATAGCATTAAACATCAAAATTCATGTTTATAACCAAGCGTAAGTAAATTGCATACTTACCATCATTAATGCATGAGAGATTGGAAACTAGGAAAGATCCTTAGCATGTAAGGAAGGAATTAGTGAGATGTATATATTAGAGAGAAGACATTAAAAGTTTAATGCACGATAACGCTAGTCACATGACAATGAAATGCAAGTTAATATTAATTTTTCTTGTCAAAAGGCCTTAATGCTTGTTCATAGGAATTGCTTGTTGAATATGTAAGTTTATGTTTAAATGCATGGAAGATTTGAACTTGATGAAAGATGATAATTTAGTCATTGACATGTATGTATAAGAATGCTTAGTTAATCATTGTGATCCTTGTATTCATGAGTATTTCTCACTATGATCAATAAGCCTATAATTGTCTTCTATGAGTGTTATCTTGATATGCTCATTATGTATGGTATTGTTTTCTAAGTGCTTGTGAAAATTTACCTTCTTGGACGAGTGCCGAATGTGGGTATCAGGGAGCATAGATTCTACTTTTCTAGATCTACTGCTATTTTGCTATATATGAGATTATGCTTGGCCAAGCTTCTTTAGTCCATTAAGATAGATGGATTCTTTTATTTATATTGCTCTCTGCTATATCCTTGTATTGATCATAGCATGATCTAGTATGATAAATATGCATGTAGATATGCTAGGCATGCACCAAATTCCATCTTTTACATTGATTTATTTTTGCTAAGCATCTCATGCAGGGTCAGTGTTTCTTCATGTCAGGTTGAACTCTCTAGGGAAGCATAAGCTTCGTGGTTGTGCGGAAAAAGCACTTGGACCATGTTCTTGTCTTTTGATCAACAAATAACTCAGTGAGAGTCAAAGGTGGTTAGAGGCCTTACTATTTGCATCTCCTCATAATTATTGACTTGTTATTAGCATATGTACTTCATGATTGTACATCTTGCATGGATGATTCCAGTATATTTTTACATCATTTACTCCCATTATATTGTTTTGTCTTGTTGGCATTGTCTACCTAAGTCAATCTTTTGTATATTGTCATATGTAAAAATGTGATGTCAAGTGATGACATGTCATGTAATGAGGATATTCCTCTTGATTTCTTGTAAATAAAAGTGTTTTCTTGCCAATTATGCTTTGTTCATGGTTATTTGAGATCCGTACATTGCATTTCTTTAGTCAACACACAAAATTCAGTTTTTCTAACATTGGAATCCTTTTGGTTGTTCAATGTAGACTTCCTCTTCTAATTCTCCATTCAGAAATGCAGATTTTACATCCATGTGATATACGGGTTGAAATTATTGAATGATGATAAGGCCAAAAACATTCTGATTGCTTCCAAACTTGCTACTGGAGCAAATGTCTTTTCAAAATAAATTCCCTCAACTTGAGCATATCCTTTGCATAAAAGTCTGGCCTTGTTCTGGATCACTTTTCCATCTTCATTTAACTTATTTCTAAAGACCCATTTGGTACCAATGAAATTTTTGTTTTTAGGTCTTAGAACCAATTCCCAAGTTTTTTTTCTTAATCTGAGTTAATTCTTCCTCCATGGTATCTAATCGACATTTCTCTTTGCTTGTCTCCACATAGGAACTTGGTTCAATTTTTGATAATAAGGCAAAGTGTACCTATTCATTTTCTTTCTCAAATTTTCTCTGAGTTTGAACTTCACTATCCTTGTCTCCTATGATTTGATCTTTAGAGTGGTTGTTTTGGACATACCTAGCCAAAGCCTTTGTAAGTTATATTCTTTGAGTCATTTTCTTAGTCTTCATCATTGTTGTAGATTATATCTTCATTATCTTCTTCATCCAGAGTATCACTAGACTATATTGTTTCATCAATACTTACATTAGAAACTTTCCACAATCCTTTCAATCTTTTGTTATAACATCTATATGTCTTGCTTGTCATATAATAGCCAAGAAAAGTACCTTCATCAAATCTAGAATCAAACTTACCTAAATGTTCTTCATCCCTTTTGATGTAGCATTTGCTTCCAAATATTATGAGATGTCTGATTGAAGCCGATCTTCCTTTCCACAATTCATATGGTGTTTTGGCAACATTTGGTTTGATTTGAGCTCTATTCAAAATGTAAATTGTTAGTTGAATCACTTCTCTCTAATATACATCCAACAACTTTACTTAACATTGTTATAGCCATCTCTTGTATAGTCAAGTTCTTCCTCTCAGCTACTCCATTTTGTTGTGGAATTCTAGGAGAAGAAAATTGTATCCAAATCCCATGGAATTCACATAATTCATCATACCTATTAGAAGTGAACTCTCTACCTCTGTTTGATCTCAAACACTTGATTGTTCTTCCATTTTCATTCTCAACCATATCCTTAAATGCTTTAAACTTCTCGAAAGCTTCTAATTTTTCTTTCAAAAAAGTAATTTATCATTCTATAATAATCATCAATAAGCATCATGAAGTACCCATCACCTTGAATTCTCTTTGTCCTCATTGGTCTGCATAGATCCATATGAATCAATTCCAATGGCTTTGTTGTAGAATATTCCTTAGTGAGAAATTTGGTCCTTGTCTATTTTCCCTCATGACATGGTTTGCAACTAGTAGATGGAGGCTTCTTGATCTTTGGCATGTCTCTTATAATTCCTTTTGAGCTAATCCTAATAAGATAATCAAACTTGATGTGTCCCAATCTTTTGTGCTAGAGCCAACTCTCTTATCTTTGTATGAAAAAACAATATTGTCCATTTACCTCACTGAGATGAAACACATCACTATCAATCCTGCTTCCTTCCAAAACTAACTCATCGGTACTAGTCTTACTAATTTCACAACCTTTAGCACTAAATGAGAGCTTGTAGCCTTTATCACACATTTAACTTACACTTGGAAGTTTGTGCTTCTATCCCTTTATGTATACAAGACATCATGAGTTTTTGGCTTTCCACCATCAAGAATCAAAATAACCTTACTAGTAATCCTGGTAGCAAAATTGTTACCAAAGGGTTACAACTCCTCCATCAAACTTCTTGCAGTGCATAAACTTGCTCTTGCCTCCGATCATATGACTCGAACATCCCCTGCCAATGATCCATAGATTCTTCTCCTTTTGGGCATGTAATGTAGTATGAGCCACCATGAATTTCTCTGATCTTTGCTCCTCTGGTTTATTCTTCCAAACCTTATTCATTTCATTATTTTGACACACTGACTTATTTCCTCTTGTGCCCAGTATAGGAGGAATCACAAAATTGCTTCTACAATTTCTAGCATTATATCCAAAATTGTTACATTTTTTGAAAAACAATATATTGAAATTATACAAAGGTGCAAATGCATTTCTGCTAACAAAATTATTTCTCCACCTTCTCAAGATTTTGAGATAATTTTTCTTTAACTTTCACTTCTTTAGCAATTCTTTTCTTCAGCTTTTTAATTTTTTTGCCAGCGTAGAGCGATTCTTCCATAAGGTCTACGTTAGCATCATCATCATTTTTAGAATTCATTTTTGTATCTCCTTTAGATGTTTCCATAGCCATGAAAAGAGCCTTTTCTCCTTCGTTCCCAAAAGTGGCTTGGTCATCATCATTAGATGAGTAGCCTTTCTCGTTGATAAAGAAACTTTTGATTTTTCTAAAAAAATTTCCCTTTTAAAAATGGCTTCTTCTCATCATTGCTAGATTCTTTGTATGGACACTTAGCCATGAAATTTCCTACTTCACCATAATTAAAACATTTGAAAGGCAACTTACCTTTATACTTTTTGAAACCTCTCTATAACTTTCTGATAAAGTTTGCTTCCTCCATATTTGATCCATCTTCTGAATCAGGATCATCTTACTTTTTAGACACTTTGAATGTCACCTCTTTTCTTACAAATTTGTCAAATTCTCATTTCTCATTTCATAGGTAGTTAGAATTCCATGTAACTCATCCATAGTTAAAGTATTCAAATCTTTAGCTTCTTCAACAACAACAAAAAAATGCATTAAACTTTTGGGGAAGCGATCTGAGTACCTTTTTCACAATCATACCTTCTTTCATTTCTTCACCAAGGCCTTTGATAGAGTTGACAACCTCATCAACCTAGAGTAGGAATCTGGCAATGTTTTCCTCTTCCTTCATTTTTATACTTTCAAATTGACCTCGATGAGTTTGAAGCTTTGCTCATTTGACCTTGTCATCACCTTCATAGATGTTGTGTAACTTAACCCATACATCCTTCACTGTCCTGCAATGCATGATCTTCACAAATTTAGAGTTAGATAAACCACATAAAATAGTATTTCTTGCTTTAGAATTATTCTCACATTCCTTCTTTCTAGCCTAATCTCTTGGGGGACTTTTAGGGATCTCATATTCATCCACAACTAATTACTAAACCTCAAATCCTAGGGACGTCAAATATGCTTCCATCCTTACTCTCCAAAAGGCATAATTGGTTCCATCAAAAAGTGGTGCCTTGTTTGAAGACAATCGTTCTTGAGCCACTGAGTGTGCCATCCTGAATCTACCTCAAGTTGTTAAACTTTTTCAAAGGAACTTAGCTCTAATACTAATTGAAGGGCACATAATATATTGAGGGGGGGTGAATCAATATATTTAAAACTCTTTAATTTAACATGAATTGCCATCAATAACTCCTCTAAACATGAATCTCAAAGAATCAAAGAAACAAGTATTAATCAAGCAACACACATGCACACATTCACACAAAAAACCCCAAATATACGTGGAAACTCGAAATGGGAAAACATTATGAGAAGAGCTTCTTGTAGCTACTGTCCAAATACAACCTCATAAAATAATGAATTACTTACAATCATGAATTAGGAACCAACCTATTAGAGACACCAGTCCCCCATTGTGTTTGTAGGTACAAACCTATTGGAGACACCAATCCCCACAAACATAACTGAGCACCAATTCAATAAGTAAGACACTAGTCCTACCAGATTACAAAGATATGATTTGCAAATCTTCAATACTAATTACAAAGCTTTCACTTGATTTGATCTACCTTCAAACACTCTCCTACATAGCATATGATCTTCTGATAATGACACACAATGATTAGGATGCAACTCCCATTACATCATTCGAATATATCATTCACACTTACACACACATCATTGAATGAATCCTAGTGATAAATATATACGTTCCAATACATTAACAATATTTCATGTCAACCAAGAACCTCTTAACACCATCTGTAATTAGCCAGGTCGACTAAGGGTAGACCTAAATTCAAATTGATATTATACATGTAACGGGTCAATCCTAAATCAATTTTATTGTTGCCAATAATAGATGATGTTATGCGCTTCTTTTAGAGATCTTAAACTAGTCCTATTTCATCTTCACACACTTCCTCCAATTGGTGCATGCTTCTCTTCTCTGGGACAAACACTCAGACATTATTCACAATTAACCAGTGAACACAAAAAATACTCTATTACACTTATTTTTTATCTGCTAAAAATAAACCTCTAAAATTTTGGAATCTGATACAACATGAATAACTTTACTTTAGGACCAAGCTGCAGGGTATAGCATTCAACTACTATAGAATGCAGAGCAAAACTCTATTACAGTATAATACAAAGTATGAGTAGCAATCCACATAATACTTTCACAAACACTGCTAGACTACTTCCAACAACTAAAATAAATACAAGATAATATTTCAAGCATACTACATGTAGTTTTCTTCATAGTATAGACCACACTAGCATGTTGTTCTCAAATTTTTTGACAATAATACTTCCTGATTTCAAAAGCTCAGACATGACATAAGTAATTACATTTAATTCTCACCGATTTGCTGACATCACTCCTTTGACATCAGTGAGCTCCTTTGACATCAATGACAACATATGTTCAACACAAATGAGCTTGACCTCCTCTATTTTTTCTTTTTATCTCTAACATAATGTGAGTACATTATAACACTCACCTGATGTCCTAAATGGACCAAAAAGTGGTTGTGGCCACTTTTTGGTCCCCCATCTTTCTACACACACCCATATTGGGTCTAAAGGAGATGACATGGAGGTTTCACCTTGGAGAAATTGGTTAAATCATATGTTTATTAATTTTCATGCCACATAGGATCATATATTGGGTTGACAGATCATCATTGGATGTACCATTTTTGTTTGTTCATATTTGAGCTAGTTCCATTGCAAGGAGACACATTGTTTTAGCTCAACCCCCAAAAATATGTATATAGATTTGAAGACTATAAAAAATGATTGTAAGATGATGCATTCAAATTCATTACCCTTTTTAGTGTACTAAATTTAAACATTTCACCGTTGATTGCTTCTTTTATGCTTTAGAATGAGAGAATTCTTTGGTATGCAAGAATGGAAAATGAATGCAACTAAATATTTTTAAATACTAACACATACCATTAAAATTGACAAAAATGTGTTTAGTTGTCTTAGGGGGCTAGTTCACCAAATTGGTTTGAATTTTAAAAGGGATGGGGTCAAATTCATGGCCATAAGGTCAAGCCCATGACTATAGAAATGACCTTAGAGAATGAAATAATTATATCAAGGTGGGTAATGGATAAATGCGAGTGTGTACATACATGCATAATATGTGTGATGTATAGGAGAATATATCAAACTATGTGCATATAAGGATAAATGTAAGTGCTAAACATGTGGAAATAAGCGTGTATAGTAATAGTCTAAGACTAAGGGAATGAACCCAACATACATATACATATAAAACTATTCCTCAAAATAAATATATAAAAAAGGGAATTGGCATGAGTATACAAATTTCTTGATTAAAATGGTTAAAATAGGATTTTAAAAGGTCTACAAACCTACTGTAGAATCACAATCCAAATAAATACAAACAAATTCTATAATAAAAATAAATAGAGAGAGATTAGCCCTTAACCCACCACAACCCTTACACATAATAATATATGACAACATATTGTAGATAAAAAACAAAAAAAAAACAATCAAAATACAAATGTAGGAGAGCCTAAGATACTCATTGCTTTTATAGTCTCCCACTCCTCAATGATAAAATTAATGTAATCCTTTATTATTTCTTTTCCCCATTCATCTTATTTTTCTCTTATATATATATATATTTTTTTTTTTCTCTTATATATATATTTTTGTTGGTTCTAAAATCCATATAATTGTCCTTTTCATCCTTAAACTATTCCTTGAGCATGTTCATACTTGCTGCATAGGTCTTGATAGTTGACCAACTTATTTGAATGATTTTGAAATGGCTATAAAAATTTCACCATTACAACTCTTATACTAATATTTATTCATTATATGTTTGAATCTAATTATTATTTTATTGATAAATCTCATAAATTTTTAGGTTGGTTTGAGTTAGTCAACATCATAGATAGGGACCCCATCCATTAGATTAATATAAGTGGTTTAAACTACGAGCTCAGTGAACTACTAATGACACAAAGTCTATGAGCCCAACAATGCAACAAGTGTTTGAACTTTGATAACAACAACAATAATAATAACACATTTTTATTAAAAACACCATGCCCTTAACAACAAATCTAATATTATTAGTTCTTGCCAAAGACATGAATATAATGTATTCATTGAATGAAATTTATTTTAGTTATTTAGCCAATACAATGATAAATTTGAGCAATATTTCTATAATCTCTAATGAATTTTATATTTAATAATTTAATTAAAAATATCATTTATATATTTTTCTATTAGTTTTTATATTTTCAATGCATTTAATTCTTATAATTAATTTTCAACTATATCAATAATATAAGTCTTATTCATACATTAATTTGAGACTCAAGTCTATCAATGTTTTGTTGTTGCTTGAATGACACTGAACATTATTATAACCATCGTAATAGTCCTTCTCTATTGTGAGGTGGGAGAGCAAATTAATATGAATACATGTCTCTTCTATAGAATCACATTATTGACTATTAGATTATTGATTTTTTGGAATATATGTTTTTAAACAATTATTTACAAATATTGAAATATTGTGCTATTATCTAATATCACTTTATTGCTTCAGTACAATAATTGATTAGCAAGAATTCAAGTTATCTACAAATTACTACAATAATGCACTACTTACGCACCACTAATCTTCACTCAATCTACAATTTCAACTATTAAATCAACAATATGAACCAAATACAATGTGATCAAGCACAATATTAATCCAAATATCATATTGTCATGATTTTAATTTGAAGCTATTTAAGTTCACAATTAAACATATTCTAACAACTATATTATCCTATTCAACAAAAACAATTACTAATTTAAAATTTAATCTCACCAAATATACAAACTAATCAAGCAAAAATCAAATACCATACATCTCTTATTATTTCAATTGACTTTTTTTTTAAAAAAAAGGTGCAAAACACCCATATTATTAAGGGTAAACGCTTTTGACCAGAGTTATGAACTGGGTACAAGAAACCACAAGATACTACCAAACCCGCAAGCGCATTGGCCCAACGAAGGCACAAGGCCTACAAGCACTTTGGCCCAACGAGGGTTTGAACCCTAGTGGCCGTCACTACAACCAAACGACTTGACCACCGAGCCACGCCCTTATCAACTCAATTTCAATTGACTTTTTAATAGAAGGACCAACATCAATTTTTTTTGAAAACATGTTTGTGTTGGTCTTCGAAATCCCTTAGACTGTTTGTTCTTGTGGACGTCATTAAAATTCCTTCAATCATTCATTCAATAAATTTGAACACTTCCTCAACGAACCCATGTTCAATTGCTTTCATTTGAATATAAAATTATGTACTATCTACTAGTTGATATGACAACTTGATCCCTCTCTCCGTACTAATAGTTGTCTGCTTTGTAAGAATAAACAATTTCCTAACAAAGTTATATATCTAGCTTAAATATAATCCAAAAAAAAGAATCATGTAAAAATTAATATATATAATTTTTTTTTTTTTTTCTTTCTTTCTAGCTTTGGGAATATAATTCACCAGGTACTTACCTTGGCTAATGGAATCAAATAAGTATAATAATAATTATGAATTAATTAATCAGACGAAGACAGGAGTCCCTGTCAAACAACACTCTACCCCACATGACTATTACGCTTTTAATTCTCAAAATATCAGGTTTCGACCGCGTGACCTGGTTTACCCACAACGGACCTCCATTCGGCGAATTCTGGTGAACTGTTCCTCATGGGAGCTACGACAACGCTGGTATAATAGAACTATAATTTACATTGTTTCGCTTTGAATTGAAACAATTTTATGCAGTGAAACCGAGTGAGATCGCTTAGGATTTGCGAAGAATGAAGAATCTGTACGTGGAGGCAGTGCTGCCGGTGGATTTGAATAAGAATACATCGTGGTTTCAATACCCAGGGGTGTGGACGACATATATTCTCATCCTTTTCTTCTCATGGCTCATCGTCCTCTCGTTCTTGTCTTGCACCGCCGGAATGGCCTGGACAATCGTGCACCTCGCTCATTCTGCGGTAATACGGATCTATTCTTTATATTTATTTGCTTTAAGCCAAATTGCTCTTAAAATTTAACCCTATATTTTCAAATTCACATGTATTAATGGGTTTGAACTTTTAGGTGGACCTTAGATGCAGGACAGTTGCTGTTTTGTTTTTAATTTAGGCATTTAAGAATTTTGGCTCACTAGTTTTGAATACCCTTAGTTTTTCTTTTAGTTTTTATTATTATATGAAATTCTATAAGTTCTCCGTGCTGGGTGTCCTTTGGCTTCGGTGAGGGTCTCTTCCATGAAATTCATTCAGGCCTTGACCGTTGGGATATGTAAAACTGAGAATTGGACATGTTAGGTAACCAAATAAACATTTAGCATGTCTCGGTCGTGGTAATTTATCCATCAAACATTTCACATTTGTACATATAAACATGTAACGTTTCTCTTGGAGATTTGAACACGAGTTTAACTTTGAAAGCCCTGATGATTTGCCACTTGAGTTCATTCTATTTTACAAATAGCCTAAGTTAAGTATGAGGGATGTTAAGTTTTTGTTACTACCATGTTTTGTCTGTACTGCAAAGTAACTAGGTTTTATTTGAAAGAAACCGCAATCTGCATACCTGTCAATATATCTAAATTTCTTAAGAGGGGTTCAAAAGTTAGACCCAAAACATTGGATCTTAAGGAGAATAACCTATCTATAGACCCAAACTCCCGAAGAGGGGTCTCGAAGTTAGATCCTAGATGTTGGCAATTAAAGAGGAGAAAACACAGTTGGTTCCATATATGTATAATAAATTTCAAAGCTTTAGTAAATTGGCCTATTTACTCCATGCTTTTTCACCAAACATTGATGAGATATCTCACACTAGGTGTTGGACAAAAGCTTCAAGAGCTTCTATGTGGTTTAGTCAGAGCAACTACTGCACTGCAGCAAAGCTTATATTGATGTTAAAGGATGAGTACCTGCACCACTTCTTTAGCTTAGCTGCTTACTGATTAGGTACTCTGAGCAAAGGTTGGCAATGCTTTGTTTTCTTCTAAGTTTGGTCACGAGGTCAAAACTCAGAGATAACAAATTTGAAAATCATATAAGGTAAATGCAAAGAATCTCCAGAAGGGGTATCATATGTTGAATTGGTGACTGGTTAGGCCATGATCCAAGGTTCCAGAAGACAACTTTTTCTTCCACCTTTGTAATTCTAAGTTTGAGTTTGAATAGCAGCCCAGTCCCTATTGGCATCTGCTTTGGCTGTGACCTGAAAGGCAAGCTTTTCCCTTACCTTTATAATTCCAAGTTTGATTGGTAAACCAGACATAGGGCGGCTAGATAATGTATGTAGAACAATTTGATTTAAATAAAATTTAACGACATAAATGAAAAAATGTCATTAGAGTAAATGACTACTCATGGAGGTCTTGTGATGACTTAAAAGTTAAAAACACATGGGTAAAATCCACAATTTTTTTTTTCAGATAAATTAGTCAGCTTAAAAAGAATTGAGGGCTTAAGCACAAGTCATTGTAGACAATAGATGCACAGAAGCAGCTCTCTTTCTTGAGACTGGATGTGAGCTAAGGGACACTTTACACGGAATATTTTTTATGATAAGATTCAAATTGACTTTACACAGAATCTTTTTGGGGTTTCTTACATAACGAACATTTTAATGAAACAAAATGATAGTTTTAGATAATGTCCATGTGAGATCCTTTAGGATCAACGGGATTATAAGATTGACGCTTCTTTAATATGTCACGAATGATTTTCTGGATAGAAAAAACATCATTTGCATTGATATTCATAATTTTTTTTTGAATTCAAAAACACTATCTTGATCCCAGGACAGTGAAACTACTATTTCATGCCTACCAAAGGAATTGTACTTGGATCATTCCCAAGAGAGCTAACTGTATTTACTACCATACCCCACATGAACATACACAAATTTTATATATAGTCGAGCCATAATGTTTGCAGGTTTTAACTGCTTTCAGTTTCAAAGTTACTTGATGAAAGAGTGGAAAATATTATGTTTTCTTTTAGCCCTAATCTAGTATGTCCTAATTCAACGTAACAATTCAGATAACATTCTTTGAGAAAGGAAAAGATAAGCAATAATGCTGAAAAGAGTCTCATCTAGTACTTAAGTTTTGCTTTACTGAAAAGAAACTGTTCTAGAATAAAAGTAGGCTATGAAATAAAAATGTGTAAAAGATAAGAGAAGGTGAAGAGAATGTCCTTGATTCAAAGTAGAAGCTGTCTAGACTGAAGGGCAGAAATTAGAATCTGGCAGAGTTCAGGAACAGAGGATGCCTCCACGTTTGTGGTAGAGACTGAAGAATTGTGGTCGCATCCTTGTATACATGGCCTTCAGATTTTCAGAGAAGATATGCCTCAGCTTGCAGAAATCCACGATCAACGTAGAACCAAAATCTGTGGTGCATGCAGAACAGAAATCCAAACAGAATAGAAAGAGAAACAACAACCCAAACTCGTAGCTGGACAAGGGGAAAGGCTGGATCTGCTTGGGAGCCTGCTTCACTCAGGCCCCTGTATGATATATTTTAACCCTATGTGTGGTTAGATAGAAGAAAATAATGTGTGATATTATCCTCATGTACTCTGTGCTAGGAATAATAAATATATATTTGCAAGAAACAACGAAAAACTAGGAAGCTTTCTATTGTGTGCAGTGAGTGATATGTGGTTGGATTTGAAAAAGGATATTGGAGGCAATAGAAATAGCATAAAGAAGCTGCAGAGAATAAATAAATATGTGGGAAGATTATAGGACATAAATAGGAAATAAGGATGCTATAGAAAGAAAACAATAGATATGGTGAAGAAATCTCCAAAACAATACTCAGAAGGCTAGGATGCTGTTTTAAAATGGCAAAGAAGATGCTGCTTCAGGCTTCAAGAGATCTGGCTGCGAGTAAAGTGACATATAGTATAGAATCTGTAAGAAAAAAGTGGTAGAAAAGCTAGAGCTGCCAGAAAGAATGAATGTGTTAAGACTGATGAAAATTGATTGCCTTCCACAGGTAGAAGGCGAAGATTAATAGAAAAAAGATCTGATAGAATCAGAACCGGTGCATATGGGAGCCATTTGGAAAATGATAAAAGCTAGGGAAGTCAGATTTTGTAACTGGACTTATGGTTTGAACTTAAAGAGTGCAACTGCAAACATAGTGGCATCCAAGTTGAGGTGGGCCCACAAAATTACAAGAAATTGGTCACGGACAGGAAAAGTGGTTGCTTGGCATTTGTATTACTGGGAAAAAGGCTGAGGAGACAGGTTAAAATGGCACCTAAGCATGCTGTTGTGTGGTGATTCAACTGAGTGCAATACATAGAGTAGAAATTGTGGAGTATGCAATTCCGACTCTACACCTAAACTTCTTTTACATATTTAATGTAAATGCTTAGAGCCTTACATGTTGAGGAGGCAAGCTCAGCAGATTCTGTAAATTGTTCATTATATTGCGCTTAATTGAGCATTTCCATCTTACAAGCTCATCACACATTTTCCATTTTTGACGTCTTAACTATATTGTATCAATGTATATAATACATAGTGTGGACATCAAAATCTGCAAAATGTGATTAGAAAACTAACAATAAAACCTGCAGAATCATTAGTATTTCAACAACAAATTAAGATATTCAACATCCTTATGAAATAACACATCATGTTCAAAATGCAAACAAATGACAAAGGATCTAAAGCAAAAGCATAAGAAAACATGATGCAAACTATCTCATATTGGATTGGTGTCACATGTGCTAGTGACCCTTTCCCAACCCTTGATTGATAAGCTTAAGATAATGAAATTGCTATGGATATAGAGATGATAAATGGACAAGATCAAGTTCTCAAAGAGAATGACCTTGCAAGATTGTGGAGAATTGTGGAGGATTTGCTTGAGGATGAAGTTGCCCCCAGTATGGTGGAAGTAGTACCTTCATGCTTTGATTTCTCCTGTTCTAAGAGTTCTTGTTCAATAAGTGTTCTCTGATAGATGGCCACCGTAGGTGACATTCTTTCAATTTGCTGCTCCGCTAACTCTGGAATATATTGTTCTACTTGATTTTCTTCCTTGAGTGGATAATGTTTGATATCCTTATTCATGATGTCCCCAATCTGAGTTTGGGACATATTTGATCCTGATGTTGACAACTCCGTTTGATTGTAGGAGTTAAGAATCTGCTCTTTTTGTGTAACAAATCTTGTTCTAGATGAAGATCATCTACGTGTCCATCCATAGAAAGCATCTCATGGGTAGATGGAGGAGTATGTGCTTGTGGATATGATCATCTTGCATGGATAAGAGAGTGTCATTAGATGATTGTAGTATCTTGAAGATACAAATTCTTGATCTTGATTAATTTCGGAGTTGCTTTCGACATGCTTTGGATCAAGTTCTTGACATGGGGTAGCTTCAAAGGATGGATTTCTTACAAGGGGTTTTTGGACATCGTTATGAGACATGGGGAATGGCTCAATATTCTCAAGTGTCGGGTTCAAGGTTCTTTCAGTATCTATAACCATGCGGTCAAAGGGGATCAACATGTTTTGGAAATGACCATTGCTAGACCTTAGTGAAAGATTTTGATCATGCTTTGGAATAAATTCTTGAGATATGTCCTCTAACTCATAAGGCGATGTAGAGACATTTTCAATATGATCATAGGTCGAACTGGATCGTGCATTATGTCAATAGGATCAAATAACCCTAACACTCCTTGAAAGAGATCACTAAAAAGTGGCTCTTGATGTATGGTGAGTTGATCATCAGATTGTGTAGATACATCCTCAATGTGCTCCTCGATGGAGAGGTTTTGATCATTGTTTTCGACAATTGCGGTGGAGATATTGTGAATGTCTTCAACCATAGAATCAAGTGATGTTGAGATTTCTTGAATTGGCTCATTGTCGAATTTTGTTGGTGGATTTTGATCATGATTCAAAAGTGACTCTTGACATATGTCAATTTGATCCTTGGATGAAGTAAACGTGTGCTCAGTGATAGATTGATCTTGATCCTTGTTTTCAATAGTTGTCATCTTTTGTGTTTGTGCTCGTGTTGGTTGGGTAGCTTGAGAGGCTTGGGAAACTTGAAAGGATTGTTGCACTTGTTGAGCTTGTGTTGCTTGTTGTTGTTGCAGCGATGTTTGAGCTTGATTTTGCTGTGAAGCTTGAGAAGCGTGCGTGGCTATAGGCGCTTGCCGAATTGTTTCATATTGTTGGAGCAATTGTTGGTATGCTTTGAATGAAGCATTGTAATTGCTTACTTGGCTTAGTCGCAATGGTGGTGGTGGTGGGATTGAAATTGTGTTGGATGTAGTGACAAGTGTTTGAGATACGCTCGGAGCGATCATGGTAGTGAGGGGTTGAGATGTGATGGGAGTGATAGTGGTGTTTGGAATGATTGAAGGGATAGTGATGGTTGGATTGACCGAGGTGATAGGCCCTTGGGAGACCGTATTTTGATTTGGGATCAATGTTGTTGTTTGATTAGATACCATCCATTGGTGTGATGTCGATGGTATATTCAAAGGATTTGTCGTGATGGTTTGATTGATGTTATGTGGATTGATTTGGGTGAAATGATTGGTGTTAGGTAAAGGGGGAATCCCTAAACCAAGGAATGATGTAGGTAATGGTGGTGGAGATTGCCCTTGGCGCAATGCCTCAACTATTTTGGAAAGTTCTGCAATTTGATCTCGCCAAATTTGTTCTTGATTTTGATTTTGACTCACTTGAGATAGTTGATTTGGCTTGTGTTCAAGTAGTTTTGGCATGCATGCTTGCGATTTTTGAATGGGATTATGGGAAAATTGACTTTGGATAATGTTCTGATTTGGCATGATAGGATGAACAATGTTGGTATTGGGAATCATTTTTCCAAAGGTTTCCGAGTTAGGATTCATGTTTCGAAAAAATGCATTTGGTGCATCCACATTTGGTTTGTAGGGATTTGGTGGAATGATGTTGCTCGTTTGAAGACTCATGTATTGATTGTTTGGAGGATAGACTTGTAAGTTTGGACTTTGATTGAAATCTATCATGGGGAGATGTGTTCCAAAATTCAGATTGGGCATACCCACACTTGTTGTACCATTGACATTTGTCGAAGGAAATGATCCTATGCATGGATTTTGATAATTGATAGGCATTGCAAGGCTTTGAAGATTCAACTGATTTGGATTACCCAAGATGTATGGATCAAGTTTATATTCCATGTTCTTCTTGTGTTTTGACCTTGTTATGAAAGTGACCTCTAAGATTCCTAGGACCAATGATGATATGGAGGATGAAAGGTGGATGATATGAGTGATGAACGTTTAGGAACTTTGAATCAATGCTAGACTTAGGGATTTTGATTTTGATTGTTTGATGTGGATCATGAACTTGTAAACCCTAAAATGTTGGATGTTATCTTAGGATGAACTTGTTCAAAGAGGTGATAATTTAACTAAGTGTGCGTGGAAGGATTCATCCAAACACACCTAACTAAACAAATGATTTTGATTTGGTTTGGAAATGTACCCAAGTCTAGGATGATGTTTGCAAAGATCTAAAGTTGTTTTGGTGAGATGGATTGATGAATGTTTGGAAGATAGATGAAAGTTTTGATGATCCTAAGAGACTTAGAGAGACTTTGTTTACTAGGCCAAGGTATTGAAGAACACACTTTTCTCTAAGAGCAATCAAAAGACCAATATGACCAAGAGATATCAAGCACATGTGTGGGGTCCAATTTGTTATCTTTGCTTAGTGTATTCTTTTTACCACAAACACACTCTTGATTAAATTTTCAAACTAAGATGTCAATGTCAAAATTCCTTTTCTTCCCACAAAGTGTTGTGTGGGAGTTCCAAGAAATTGAGGCAAAGGGATTTCCTATTGTTAACCCTAGTTAGAGCAAATGACGATATAAATTCAAGTGATGAGAAACCTCTAAGGACAAATCCCAAGGGAAGGCAACAACACTTAAATTTGTCCAAAAGGTATTTGCTCTATCAAAGGGGTTTGAAATTTGCATGATCATGTTTAAGTGTTTGTTTGCAAAATGTTTTCGAATACCCACTGTGTTTTCAAACAAAAAATAATTACAAGCCCTATGGATGTGATAGACAATGTTTGTTGAGTCCCACTTGGACAAGTCCAGCCTCCGCCTACTTTTAGCGGATGGTTAGATGCGACCCCACTGGCTCCCCTCCCGCACTCCTTATCACGAGGGCGCCAAGCATCAACACCCTTAAAACTCCCATGGCATGCTTTCCATCTCTACTAAAAGCCGTAAAATTGTGGGGCCTTCGAACGACCGTTCTTGCACCAACAAAGCAGTTAAGGATTTTGCAAATTCTAACACATAGGTTCTAGTAAGGACTTTCCGTTCGTAGGAGTTGACCCAACGTGGCAAGAGTCCCCTTTCGGATCCATCTTGTCGGACCAACCGCGTGATTATGGCGTTTAACCAAAATCCTCATTTATATCCCATTTGGAAATACTCTTGGCTTTAGGTGTTACCCAGGAGTCGTCCCTTGGTGATACCCAAGGCCCCTCTAGATAAACAAAGCGAAACAAAAAACCAAGTGTAACTCGATCGATCTTTGATGGCACAAAGAACGAGAATGTACGCGAAAATGCCCCTACTCACACTCGCACAAGATGTTCAATTTTTAAGCCCAAAATGAAGTGTTTTAAAGCAATAAAATGTATTTTGAGTGTTTCTCTTGCACCCTAGATCGCACGAAGCGCAAGGGGAGAGGATACGCACTCAAAAGACAAAATAACACAATCAAGCACTTGTTCGTTTTAGCCTCAAAGCAATGATGACTTCATTTTAAGCACCAAAATCAAGTGTGAAGTTTGCCTTGTTCAATTTTAAACCAAAACAAAATCTAGTAAGTGTGTTCTAAGGTTCGTTTTAAGTCCTTTGCAATGAAAAACAATTTGTTCGTTTTAGCCTCAATTGAAAACTAATGTTCTAAAATGAAAAGGAAAACAATTTCGTGAAGTGTTGATCAAACACTTAAAGTGTTAAAGAACACATTGTGTTTTCAAAAAAAACATTTCCCTCCTTTCGTGAAGTAGTATTGATCAAAAAAAATCAAAGTGTTAAAAAACACATTGTGTTTTCAAACAAGAATCCTCCTCCTCTTTTGCTTTGCATCTTTTCGCCTTTGTTCGTTTGTACCTTCGCTTGTACCTTCGTTTGCTTTTGTACCTATTCCATAGTTGGATTGGTGTCACTTGTGCTAGTGACCCTTTCCCAATCCTTGATAAAAGCTCAAATTGAAAATGCTATGAAGATGGTGGAGTGATGATGAACAAGATTAAATCTCAAGTGAAGAGAGTAACCTTGCATGAAATTGTGAAGATTGTGAAGCTTGTGAAGCTTGTGAAGGATTTGCTCAATGTTGAAGCCTCTATTTAAAGATTTCAAATGCTAAGATTGTTGAAGAGGGACCAATGTGGGATCAAAAACAAGCCAATGATAGAGGACACTTGTCATCATGTGATTAGTTGATGTGTGTGCAAGATTTGGGAAGAGTGCCCAAGAGGGGGAAAATTTGAATTCAAATTTGCAATAAATTTTGAGAGGGGGACAAGAAAGAAGAGCAATAAATGCCCTGTTTGACTTGTCATTGTTGAGGGAAAATGATTGTTTTAATAAATCAATAAAATTGATTTATTGTGCAAGTGGCTAGGTCTAGATAATGCAAGTGGGATGTGATTAGTATTAGATTAGGATTAGATTAATTTAATGATGATTAATGCTGATTAGGTGATTTGACTTTCAAGACTTTGATATTCTGATTTATTTAAATCCAGAAAAGGATGGAAAATGATTTAGGATTTGATTTAAATGGCTTTTGATTTTTTAAATAACCTTAGGCAATGAGATTATTTAAATGGATGAAGGTGATGAATGGATCCAATGCAATATCTAGTTCAATTGATAAATGATTCTGATCGAATGCATAATGTTAATTTTGCATGTCTACACATAGCATGTGCATATGTGACTAAAAGCACATTGTTCTAGATTACCCCATGACCTGCTCTGTGAATCCCAGTATACATGATCTAGCATAAATATTATGTTTAATTGATCAGCATTAATCTGTGGTGTGGACTAGTTGTAATGGTACAAACACCTTAGGGTACATGCTGACAATTTCATCTTCAAAACATCTTGTCAAAAATTGAGCAATTTTATGCAATAGCCTATGAAAAGGATCTGATTTAAATGTCTTAAAGTGGACCATAAGGTACTTAAATAGACTGCTAAAATATCTATTAATTAATCATTATTTAGAGCTGTTTTATGTTGCAAGATAGATTAGGGTTAATCAAAGCAAAGATAAATTAGATTTTGTGGTACATCACAGACTTTCTTTAAATCTGCTTCCACTAACCACAATGAATCCTTATAGAACTGATGATTTCTAGTGATTTTATCTTACATTTACTATGAATGTGGAATGGGGCTTATTTGACTTTAGGCTTCTAGAGCTGTTCTATAAATGACATTAGAAACAAGATTGCTAGATGGCAGGTCCCTGATGTAAACTATGTCTATCTTGTTGTTTTGAATGACAAGATTTAATAATTATATTATTATTATGTTGATTATTTGAGACCATTGCTCAAAATCATACCATTGAATGGAAATCTCAAGTTTTACTAATTATGATTTATATAGTCTTTTGGGAGTTTGATTGTTAGAGATAACAGAAATCACATTGTTGGATCTGACTTAAAATACACATCTTCTAGTTGTTTCAGCAACTACTATCTGAAAAAGTATTATGTTCTGGCAATAGAGTTGAGGTAGATGACTAAACATTCTAAATTCAAGATAGAATAGTGCAGTTGTAGTTATTTAAAAATGTCAAGATTGCTGATTTAAATGAAAACATTTTGGAAAGGTTGAAAGAAAGCAAATTGCTGATATAAAATGTAACAGGTTAAGTTTAGTTTTGAAAAGTTTGAAAGACTGAATCGGTAATCCATTCTCATGGGTTGCAACTACTAAATGAGTCGCTGACTTGTAAAATGTCAAAACTGATTCTTATGGTTGTTCTGTGTGGTTGGAAATAAAATTATCCAGGAGATAATATTTATTTGCCTTTTTTTAGTCAAGTACCATTAATTTTTCAACATGAAGACATTTCGAAGGATAGAATAGTATTTCAGACTATAGTAGGTCAGCTTTGTCTCGAATCTCTCAATCAATTTATTCAGATTATTCTGGTCAAGGTGAACGAGTATTTTTATTTTTTGGTCAGCCAATGTGTTTTCCTGTCATTCTAGACAACTTTGAGTCATTTGTTTGTAGTGCATCTACAAAATATATAAATTATCCTAGGATGTTTGTTTTGATATGATTGTGTTAGAGTGCAAACTAATCCTTAGGCTTTAACTTACGATAACTATATGGGAATCTGAGGAAGCTGGTGCTGCACATCTGTCTGATTCTCATCAGATGTGGAAGAGGGGATATGGACCCTCTGCACTGAAAAAAATTGGACTCACCATATCCAGTGCATGAAGATGAGGAGAATGAATTTACCTTGCAGCTTTTCATGTAGGGGGACGTGCTCACATTGATCTTTGTGTGTGCCTAGCTTCCAAAGGAGGCCTATGATCTCAAAAAGCTGGAACAGGTGGAAGGAGGTAATTAATTTAATAGTCAAGTTATTCATATGTTATTATTCATGATTTGTGTATGCCCCATTTCAGAAAGTAATGTTGTTGAAAGCGTAGTTGAAAAACTCGGACTTGGCAATAACTCGGCAAGCCCAAAAATTTTAATAACTCGGGACTCGGCAAAAACTTGGCAAACATATCATAGACCAAAAACTGAGTTCAATCTCTAAATGAGTTATAACTTATAATGCCACTTCCACTAGCCATGTCATATGTAGAAGTTGCCTCATATAAAGAGATTTTTGGCAAGTTGTGCAATAATAATGTCTAAGTTAGCACACTCTAAGAGTTATATTTCAAAATTTCAAGTCCTCATCACCCCTTCTTGTAATCAATTTTGTTTTTTGACAAGAGATCCTAATAACTAATGGGGATTTGGGAATGGAGATACCAATAGGTTTGAGGGGCAGTGCCCTCACGGGGGTTTGGAGGCAATGCCCCCAGTGGGGTCAAGCGGTAGTGCCCTTCATGGGGGTTTGGAGGCAATGCTCCCAATGGAGTCAAGTGGCAATGACCCTTGTGAGCATTTGGGGGCAACGCCTTCAACGGGGTCAAGGGACAGTGCCTCTTGTGGGGGTTTGCGGGCAATGCCCCCAATGGGGTCGAGGGATGCGGGGTTCGGGGGCAGCGCCCCTGACGTACTCCCTGTGACAATATGGGATGGGGTCAAGGGGTGGAGCCCCCACTGCCAGGCCCAAATTAAGGCCATTAAAACCACACAAACATTCATTGCTAGTTGCCATGTCATCGCATGCACTAAGTCATCAGCCATGTGTGAAAATGAAGTAAAAATCGTTTTTTTTTTTAAATTGCAGTCAAGATTTTTTTTTTAATTTTTTTTAATATAAATTTCGACAAGCTATTGACAAAAACTCGCGCTTTGTTCCAATTACTCGTGAGTTTTTCGCAGAAAAATCGCTGTGAGTTTTTCAAAAAATCGGCATGAGTTTTTGGGCGAGTAACTAGCCTCACCATTTGGCTTGCAAGTACCCATGAGTTTTGCAACTATGGTTGAAAGAACCCTCAAGGATTTGGGCAGAAAATTCAAGCTTGGCAAAGAGGCATATTACAAAATACTGCTATTATAATATGAAACAGAGTGTACTGTATGTTGCATTTCAAAGAAAAAACACTAATGAATCTTTTATACATTTGGTTTTTGTTGTGAAGCTAGAGCTCTAAAAGATTTAGTTTGGGAATTTTTGATAAGCAAGGTTTAATGGTTCTATTGTGTCATGTGAAAATATATGAATGAGCCTTGCTAAGTGAACAGCTCTAACAAAGGCTATTTTTAATGCCTATCTGCTTTTTTACAGTACTGATATGGTGACATTGAAGACATTTTTTCTTTTATAGTATCATACCAAGGCGGAAGTACAAAATTAAGTCTTGATAAGGGCAGAGAGACTATCCAGCTACGATAATATCAGTCCAGTTCAGATATAACCATATGATCTGAATGAATACAAAGTTGTTAAGATACCTGTCTAAGAAAAAGAATTTAAGGACTCTTATTGCATGACAAAAAAAATTCAAACATAAGTCAGATCACTACAGTTCTGGATGCTGCTTTTGAATTTTGGAAGTATTCAGATAGCTGGAATCACATCCACCATCAAGAGCTATGACTGGAGGTACAACATAATATGCAAGGAAGATGAAGTTCTATACATCTAATCGAGATAGGAGGATGAAACGATGGATGAAAATTAAGAAGGAAAGCGAGTCCCATAGCGATTGCATGCCCATATTTTGTTAGAGAAAGCATGATGTAAGTCATCATCCATTACGCACTTAGCTCTTTAGTTTGTAGTTTATGAATTGTGGGCCGTGGTTGCATTTTGTGGTCTTATAAGTTTTCATCACCCATTTGACAAATCTGCCGTGACAAAATAGAAAATTGCAGGTTGAGGCAAAATTGAAAAATCTGGTTGTGATAAAACTTTGTAGTCAATGCAGTTGATGAAACAGGAAAGTTGTCAATAGCAGTGGCAAAGCAATGGAGTCACCATTGCCAGCAGTACATTTAAAATTCGCCTTCTCCTTTAGCTCACATTTGGACAGTTCTATTTATGGTCTTAGCTTTTCTGCATTTTGCCTCTTTATTCTACCCTGATTTTTTTTTGAAATAAATCCCTTCACATGTTTAGAACTCCATAAATGCAAGAACATATTGTTAGTTCAACATTGAGGTCTGATTTATATTAAACAACTTTATTTGTCAAACAGAAATCCACTTTAAACTAGAGGCCTGTAGCAACCTGTTCTCATATATTTGTCTTTGTCTCTAGAAAATTGGAAGTGAAGCCTGAATACAAATTTGTAGGGATGACTTGCCAATGCTTTTGCAGCAAAGGTCCTACCATCTTTTTCCTTAATCTTGAACTTGTAATATATTCTTAATACATACAGATGAATAACCGAACAGCTTTGTTGCCATATTTCTCAAAATCAATCAAGTATTTTTTTAATAGAGATAGTGAGGGTTCTATAGGCTCTCCAAAAAATAAAAGCGATATGCATGAGATCAGGTTAATCAATAATCTCTGACATTAACCCAGGGTTACAAAAAGCCAAGCAAGCTTGCTTGAAGAAAGACAACAAAAATCAAAACCTCCAAAACAGCTACCATCAAGAACCAGCAAACAAAGATAAAATCACAAAGAACCCAGGGCGGTATTCTCCTTGGTGGAAACTGAGACACCTGGTTCTTCTACCATCCTCCTAACAGCTTTAGACATGCCATTCTTAGCAATCGTAGGGAGGTGATATGCATAACATATCTCCAATCATTCCTCCCTAATGACAACTTTAACTTTTTCTATACGAAGTGCCAAATCTTGGCAATACAAAGCAAGGTCTGCATGTTTCTTGGCAAAGGTTTCAGTAGCAGCATCAACTTCACAGGCTTCTTCCATATTATCACCCAACATGATCAGACAGTCATCAGGGATGAATTGGTTCAAGATCCACTCCTGGAAAGCCTTATCAGGAACTCCTTCCATCAATTTGTTCACAAAATCCTCAGTGATCAAGGCCCAAGTACACTGCACCCCTGAATTGGATAGCCCATCTGCTTCAAGAATATTTCTAATCAGGTGCAGGGTAGAGATGTCAGGAACAGTGAAAATGTTTTTAATGTGCCAGTCAGATACTGTGCCTGTTTATAGCACAGCCCTCCTAAAACCACTCTTCATCACCAACAAAACCACTAGGTGGGCCATTGACACTCACATTAAAACCAAGATTGCAAACTGTGAAAATGGCCACCGATTGGAAAGGCCTGGGCACAAATAAAAAGGGGCTGGAGCATGAGCCAAGAATAGCAGAGTGCCCAATCACCTAATTCAACGGAGTGGGAAATAGTTCCCACACAAGCAAAGGAGCCATCGTAATCTCCCCAATAAAAATATGTACTTTCTATTTTTTAATCATATGCAGGTGATCTAAAGTTTGGAATGATAAAATCATTCTTCACAGATGCATCTCTTTCTAACAGCAGAATCAAGTACCACTTGTGTGGAAGGATGTTGATCTTCAATGAGAAGAGCAGTTTCACTCTTTGATTTGTCAGCCTATC
>VDFB02353186.1:0-37199 GCA_007258455.2 Sequoia sempervirens
TTACAACACTTTACAACACCCTTGCAAAGGATCAATTAAAGGCATGTTTTAGTCAAATAAAGGTCCTAGAATAGTGTGAATGTGCACAACACATTACAACACCACTTTGAGACATTTTTAATTCAGTTTTAATGTCAATTATCAAACCAAGGGAAAAAGACTTACTTTTTCCTTTACTACCTTTTTCCCCCACTTTAGTGAGAGGGTTGACCCCATGTGAAACTCACACTAAATTAGACATCCAAGACACTTAAGTATGCAGCAATAAAAAATATACATGATCATACCTCATCAAAGGCCAAAAATAAACAAAAAGAAAAGGATCAAGCACAACCATTCCAATGCGATGCAAAACAAGGTTGTTTGTCCATAACATATGGTGCTCACTCTGGGGTAGTGGAACCTCAGTTTTTCCACTAGGTGAGTTGTCCCAATGAAGTGGTTTAGTGTAAAGTTGTTACAAAGATGGAAAGATGAATGAAGTGTTGTCATTGATGTCAATCGGTCAACTGGTTACCTACTAGTTGTTGTTGATTGTATATGTTGAGGATATTGAGAAAATTGTATTAAAAGAAGGTTGCAGGTATTCAGTTGTTGAGGATATTGTTCTGGAGTTTGTGAAATATGTTTCTCTGTGTTTTGATTGAGGTATAGGACAATTTTTGCTGGTCTGTATTTCTCTTTGTTAAAGTCTTATAGCTTGTGGTTCTAGAATTGTGTTGCCCTGGTTCTATTATAGATGGTTTCAACATTTAGAAGTATTAAGCTTAATTGATCTATGGTTTTACACTGGTTTGGCCGACCGTGTTTCAAGCACTATTTTCAAAGTTGATGAAGTGTGTTGGATCTATTATGGGTCCTGGTGAAGCATGTGTTTGGGTCACCCTCATTCTAATTCCACCCTAGGATGTTTAGTGCCAACCTAATTTGAATTTGAAGATGGATGGCCGACTTCGTATCTTTTCAAGGTTGGAGATAGTATAAATACAGAATGTGCTAGCGATGAAAATTGTACATAAGAAAAGAAGGAAGATAAGTGAAAGAGCTGACACAACTTTGATGCTATTCTTAAAGTGTGTGAGTTAGGTGTGTGGTTGTTTAGTGCAAAGCTTAATGTTGAGTTTCTGGATGTAGTGAGCAGAAGGAGAACTCTATCATTCATGCAAGTTGATCAGTGATTATGTTGGAATATTTGTTGCATTGGGATTGTTGTCTCTCTGTAACAAGTCTTCTTTTTATTCTTTGTGTCTCTATGGTAGTGAGGCCTCTGGGCTATATCCCTATGGATAGTGAGTCCTTATTTCAGGCAGTGAGCCTTATCTCAAGTAGTGAGCCGTTTTGTAATCAGTTTTGATATTCTCTATAATGTGAGTTAATCCTCACCATGGTTTTTCCCTCATTAGGTTTTCCACGTAAATTTGGTGTTATTGTTTTTTTGTATCTGCATTTGATGGTTAATCACTTAATCATTTTATGTGTTAGTTCCAGTAATTGAATTTAATGTTATAATCTGTGACAACTAATTCACCCCCCCTCATTTGTCCTATCCAACAAAATTCATGCCAGTGTATCGAATTCTCACCATATAATGAGAAATTCATGCCAGTGTATCAGCTTCTCATCATACTAACCATACCAAAGTTATCCTCCTAATAACTTTAATAAGGCACCACAATGTAGATGCTTTTGTAAATGATTTTGAATATCATGTAAAAAATTTGTTAAAGGGCGTTTTTCTTTGTTCATGTAATAGTCTTCCTTTTAGGGAGAATTGTGCCTAATGTCTCCAAGAAAGCACAAGTCAAAAGTGTTAGATCATCGCACATGGGATGCCTCATTCGCATCATGCCATGACAGTAGATCGTACACTCTTGGATGACATCAAACCCAATGACACCACCAAGAAGAGGACACATCACAAGAAAAAAGAAAACTCATGCCATGAAATTTTCCAAAAGATATCTTCTATGTATGCCCCCACTTTAAAGCGGTTGCTACGCCATCATTGTGAGAAATTTCTTTAAAGTAGCCAATTTTTTGGTCTAAGAAATGAGATATTTCCTTGGAAAACCTTATACCAAGTCATATGTTTCTGATGTAAGTTGCATCATGAAATAGGAAAGAAGGGTTCCCCCAAGAATACAATGCTAGATCTAGAACGAAAAGTATGTCACATGCAAGCCAACTTAAGGCATGTCGTCCACATCCCAAGCTTGCTCTTACATATACATGGAAGGCGGTCAACTAGCCAAAAGAGACAATCAACAAATGACATACGAAGACAAGGCTACCTAACCCCTTTCCCCCACTTAGTGTGAGACAAGGATGAGCCTAGAATGGATGGTGGTATGCTGCTCCTTGCAAAAAGGAAATGATTTGTAATTAATGTAAAACATGCAATAGTGAGTATCCTATGATCCTACAACTATTACATGGCAAGGAGCAGAAAATATTGTTATTGATTATAATGAGTAGAAAAAGTATCAATTGTATGCATATCTAATGAAATATTTCCACATGTAGTGTCTATCAGTTCAGGATGCACCAAAGTTAAACTTTTCCTTGGAAGAATCTTTTGTAAGGTTGTTGATATTAAGTGAAAGATTTTTTGATGGTTTGATTTGTATCAAAGGACAATGACTAGGACCATGATTCATTTCTTGTTTGTTAGGCTCTATAGGGACACAAATACTTTGTTCTCTAGCACCACATCCTTTCCCACTATATCCAAGTTGTTTCATAAGTTTGTAACCTTTTCTATAAAATATTTTTCATTTGTTTTGGGTTCAGAGGTTTCTCATAATCAACTTCATCAAAGTTTGATGTGTATGTTGTCTTTTCTTCTAAATTGGATGAAGTGGATGCTTTTGAATTTTGTATTGACATTACTGCTTTTTTTGTTTCCCTTCATAGGCTCTATTTTTTATGATCTTGTACTAACCCATGGATGTGGGTATAAAATCAAAGGAACTCGAAGCATCTTCCAATAATTTTGTGACCTCTTCAATAAGCTTTTTTTTTTCTTTCTCAACATGCAAACCACTTTGGGGTTTAGGATCGGTCTTGATTGTATACACCTTGTTATATGTGTGAGCAATGTCATTGTAACTCGATTGGTGTAAAACATTATCGTCATTGAGTTTCCTTTTAGGTTGTTCTAAGATGAGCACGGGTTTCTTTTGAACTCGTGGTTGTTGTGAGGGTGGAAGAATGATAATTTGAGGCCTAGGCGGTTTGATAATTAGAGGAATTGAAGGAGCTCTAATGTTTATAACCTCAACACACTTGTCCTTATTTTTATGATCTCTTAGCAAAGGGTCCAGTCTAATGTCACTTCATCATCTTCATATAAGGATGCCTCTTCATTACTATTGTTTGAAATACATGTGTCAATGTTCTCATTTGCTCCCTTCATGATATCTTCATTTAGAGAGTTTTTAGGAGAGCTACAAACTAGATGTTCATGGCATTCAATGTTTGGTTCTTCTTAAATAACTTCATCACAATTGGGGGACTCCTCAATGGTTGGATTTTCTTGCTTATCAATGATGACATTCTCTTGTTTAATAATGTTTTTCCTAGGGGAAGAGAGGAAAATAGGATTCTCACAACTCTCATGAATTGGATCTTCTAACACAAAAGTATCTTCATTATGAATAGGAAAGATATTAGGAGAAGGCCAAATTTGATTATTATGATTGTCCATGCTTTCATCCTTTTTCTCTAAGGTCTCATTCTCTTGTGTCATAATATCTACTCTAGTAGGGAAGCTTTTAAGATGATCATCACATCCTATGGTTAGATTTTGTAAAGTAGCTTCATCACAAATAGGGGAGGCATCAAGAGAAGAACAACTATGAGTTTCATGCTTACTAATGATTGGAATTTTTCATTCAAATAGATCTTCCCAAATGGTAGGGGAATTAGGAAGGGAGAAGAAATATTGTCATGAATCTCAATAAGTGTATCTTCTAACACCAAACTACCTTCTTTGCATCTAGGAGGGATATTAGGAGAAGAACAAGTTTGATTGTCATGGTTATCTACAAATACATCCCCATATCCTATAATTTCTACCCAAGTAGGAGAGGTAGGATTGTCATAGCTCTTAATCAGTGTATCTCTTAACAACATGTCCTCATAAATGTGATTTTAATGATTTTCCATTATTACATCTTGTTTCACTAAAGCATTCTCACAAGTAGGGGAGGTGTTAGGAGAGGAATGTAGACTAAGTAAAGTAGTGGCAATTATCTGATCATCTTGTGTCATAATATCTTTCCAAGGGGTAGGAGGAGAAGGGAAAGCAAGACTTTCATGATTCTCAATGATTGCATCTTCTTTCACCAAGATACCTTCCTCACTAATAGGAGAGGTATCGGGAGAACAAATATGATCTTCATGTTTTATCTATGCTTGTTTCTTCTTCCATCACATCATTCCCGCAAATAGGAGAGATAGGGAGGGGTTTAGATTTAAGGAAAGTGTCAAAATTTTCACCCTCTTGCACTAAGAGACTCTCATAACTAGGAAATGTATTGAATAAGTGACTAACATGCTTATTGACTAGCTTTTTCCTTGCAAAGTTGGAAAAGATGGATACTAACATTTGTGAAAATTAATGCAATGAAATGACCTAGAATAAAGTGAAATTTTTAGATTCCACCCAATGCAATAAACTGAAAATGCAATTTTTAATTTTGACAATGTACTGGAATGAAGCAATTTAAACTAAATGCAATGAAGTTGATGAAATAATAAATCAAGAAATTAAAACAGAAAGGTAACAACACCAAACAGAAGCTTAAAACTGGGATTTTAATGTTCTAAAAATGAAGAGCAGTAGCTAACAAGGACTCATTTTCTAGTAAGGGCGAATGGGACCTGGTTAGATATTTCTAAGATGTTTGTGGATTTCAGAGTGAATTTTGATGTTTTTCAGTTGCCAGAAGGTTCAAATCAAACCTAATCAGGGACTCATTCACCAGTAAAGGTGAATGGGTCTTGGTTAGGTATTTTAAAACTTATTTTTAATGATTTGTAAGTTCTCAGTTATATATTTGAGTTCCAGGTCTGAGATAGTGAGCTTCAGTTTTAGATTTTCCATAAATTCAATGTAAAAATGCAATGAAAAGATGAAATGCAAGACATAATTTAAAATGCAATTTTGTTTTGATTTTCAAATGTAATTGTATGATATCTAAATGAGATGCAAAATGACTGATTTTTTTTGTAATATTTAGATTTAGAGAGATGCAAAATAATGCAAATCTAAACTGTGTATTATTGTAGCATAGAAAAATGGATCTTTGGACATTTCCACACTCATTTGGGTCCTTCTTGTGGATTTTGGCTTAGGTTTTCCTTGATTTAGTGTTGTAATGTGAATAACACAATCACATTAGGTCTTGGGCCCATGTAAACTGAATAAAATACATGTCTTCTAAAGGTGTTGTAAAGTGTTGTAAATGACTTTCACACTTTTCTAGACTTTTATGAAGCATTTAAGTCTAATGGACCTATTTTTCCTTTAATTAAATATTATAAAATGTATTTAATTATATTTTTACATTAATCTCAAAGGCTTGTAAATTAAACCTAATTTTAATCTAGTGTTGTAATGTGTTTTACACATTAACATTGGATTTTGTGCCTTTCTAGGCTATGTGGACCTCATTTTAATGTTGTAGAATGTATTTAATCACACTTTCACATTGAATTTTGTGTCCTTATCCCTAATCACCCTTTATATCATCATTAATAGGCCCCTATGACCCCATATTATGCATCCCAAGGCTTATTTTGATCAAAAACCTGACTATATCAACATATGAACTTAATTCATGCATCCCCCGACATCCCAGCTGATAAAATAGCCCCTATGGGACCCATTCGCCACTTTGGGCAAATGATTCCCTTCCACATGGGACCAATTTTCCCAGGATGGTGAATGAGACCCATTTGGGCCATTTTTGAGGTTTGAGTAGGAAAAATTAGGTTTTAAGTTTAAATTTCTCCTATGTCAGCCTTGGGGATAAAATTAACAGGAATTTGAATGGATTGCCTATATAAATGGGCCCTCAAATCATTATCGTATAATTTATTCATATTATCAAGTCAAGCAAGCTAGGGTTAAGCATTTTCAAGACTTCACAAGATTAATTCTAAAGCATTCAAGGGAAGATTCTTCATCCATTGTTGTAGCAATTCAAGATCCATCATCATGGAAAGTTTCTAATTGTATTATTTCATGTACATGCTTCATTATCTTATTTCATCATTTTGGTTTAATTACCTAAAAGGGGTTTGACCAAGGAAAACCCCTATTCCTCTAACAATCAACAAATTTTCCCATCTTTAATGTGTGATTATAGGTTTGTAGATTGAAGAAAAATGCCAAAAGATAAAGTTGCAAATGTTGTCAAAATTGTAATGAAAAGTTGTCAAGACTCACAGAAACTTTGATCTAGGAAAAAATATCCATCCAATCTACATGAAATTAGTCAGAAAGTGATTATTTCATCCATATTCAGAGGCTTGCAAAGTTTCAATTCAAGATTCTACACCTAGGACACCTTTCAACAAAATGGGACTCATCCCCCAATAGTGGCGAATGAGTCCTATTGTAGGTATTTTTTGGAGATCTTTATAGATTCAGATACCCTTTTGGTTGAAACTTGTTTTGGGATAGTTTTCCAAAACTGGGAAAAATTTGTCCAAAATGGCGAATGAGTCCCACCAGGCCTAAAAAGTAGCAATTTCATAATTTTAGAGATATTTCTAGTCTTCAAGACATTTCCAGCTATACATTATTTTTTGTTACATTTTCCCATTCTGTTTTGATTGCATCCTTAAAGCATTTTATAGGTCCTTTAGGTCTTTTTTTATTTCACACTATTTTTTCAAACATCTTGCATTTTCTAGGTTTACATTTAGTAGTGAATCTCTTTTATCAGTTTTCAACCTTTAGGACAATCCCCTTTGACATATTTCAATATCCTTTGCACTGAAATCTCAAGGCTTTGTTCTTGAGTGAACCATTAAGATTTTTGTACCTCTCTCTTTTTAGGTTCAAAACCCTAGAAGTGAAAAGAGAGTACCCTATTTTCTATGTTTCATTTTGGTGAACATGCATTTAGAATACCTTCTTTTATGATTTGGAGTCCATTATCATCCTAGACCTAGCTTTCATTAACTTTGCATTAGGGTTGCATTGGCTAATTTGCATCTAGGGTTTCAAATTTTTGCATTAGTGAAAGTGTGTATAGGTGGTATTTTTGCATCTCAAATCATTGGAAAACATCTGAAAACTATATTTGCATTTAGTATTCAGGTCATACAACAAAAAAAGCATAAAAAAATTGAAAAAATTCTGATTTTTTTTAAAAAAATCCCCATTGGGACTCATTCGCCACCTTGGGTGAATTAGTTCCTTTCCACCCCTAAAACTACCTTTGACAATGCTAAAAAACCTATTTTTGCACCTATGTTTGCTACCAGTAACTATCTGTATCAGTTGGTTAAGTTTTTGTTACATTCATTTCATTAAATCTAGCTTAATTTGGCTCATTTCATGCATTGCTCAATTCCAAATTTGTATTTACAATATTTCATTTTCAGATCATTGCATAGTTATCTTGCTTGAAAACTAAAAATTGTAGTGCATTTTGAGTTTGCATAGATTACTTTTCACAAATGTTAGTTTCGATCTTCTCCAAATTTGCAAAGTAAAAGTTCCTCAATAAGCATGTTAGTCATTCATTCAATGCATTCCCTAGTTATGAGAGTCTCTTAGTGCAAGAAAATGAAAATGTCAATTTTTGCCTTAAACTTACACCCCCTCCTATCTCTCCTATTTGTGAGGATGATGTGATAGAAGAGAATATAAACATGGATATCCATGATGATCATAATTGTACTTCTCTTGATACCTCTCCTTTTAGTGATGAAGGTATCTTGGAAAAAGAAGGTACAATCATTGAGAATCATGAAGGTCTTGTTTGTCCTTCTCCTCATTCCCCTTGGGAAGATAGTCTAACAATAGAAGATGAATTCATTTCCAAAACTTTACTTAGTTTCCATTCATATCCCAACACCTCCCTTATTTGTGAAAATTCTTTAGTGAATAAGGATACAATCGTGCATGCTCATGACAAACACATTTGTGAGGAGGATATATTGGTATCAAAAGATCTGATGATTGAGAATTATACTATTATTTCTCTCCTTCCTAATGTTCCTAATATTTGGAAGGGTCTATTTGAACAAGAGGATCCAATCATTGGAACACATTAGAATCGTAGTTGTCCTTCTCTTGATACATCCCCTACTTGTGATGAAGCTTCCTTACAAAACCAAACCATGGATGAACATATTACAAGCTCTCCTACTAGGGTAAATAATATGGAACAAGAGAATGAGACCTTAGACAAAACAAACAATCAAATAGAGCCTTCTCCTAATAACCCCACTATTGAAAATCAAGAAAATCCAACCATTGATCATCCACCTACTTGTGATGAAGTCATTTTAGAAGAACCAATCCTTGAATTTCAAGAACATTTGGTTTGTTGTTCTCCTAAAAACTCTCCTTCTAGGGAGGATATCATGGTGCAAGAAAAAGATAACATTGACAATTTAACATAGTAGAAGAACATGATGAGGCAACATTAGACTATCCTTTACTAAGGGATGTTAATATTATTCAACCTCAACTCATCCTTTACCCCCCTTCACATAAACCTCAAACTCAAAACAAACCTGAATTCATCCTCTACCCACATAAGAATAGTGTGTCACAACAGTCGAGTCATAATACTGTTGCTCATACATATAACATTAGAAATAATTTGCAACCACAAAAACCAACCCCAACACCCCTACCTTTTCCTAACCCAATTGTACCGGGCCCTCCTCTTTCATCTCCACAAAGTGGAAAGGAGTACAATCTTGTTGAACAACTAAAGAATACTCCTACTAAGATATCATTATGGGACCTTATTCAAGCCTCCCCTCACTACCACAACATGATTCAAACAACCTTACAACAAGTTCCTATCCCTTCTAATGTGCAACCAAAATACATAGCAGCCATGATCCAAGGCATAAATGTTGACATTGATTTTGACCAAAGTGAACTCCCCCCTTTGGAAGTGCAAAAACAAAATGAAGGTTTCATAATAATATCTCAATACAAACAAAAAGGGATAAAGACAACTCTTGTAGATACTGGCTTTTCCCTTAATGTGTGTAGTGTGAGACTTTTGGATAGGCTTGGCATTGATAAATCAAACATTCAACTTGATTCTTTATCTATTAAGGGATTTGACAATATCAAAAAAAATTGCTCGATTAATTTACCTATTATAGTTGGGAAGGCCACATTGGAAACACAAATCCATATTATGCCTCATGAACTTTCATATAATCTTCTTTAAGGAAGACCATGGATTCATGCAATGAATGGGGTGTTCCTTCTAATCTTCATCGTCAAATGAAATACATTTACAATAACAAAGTGTACACACTTGAAGCCGACCCTGACCCAAATAGTTGTTTGAACATTAAGAAAAAAAAGGAAATTCCTTTGGCCACATTAACACTAACTACACAAGTGGAACCTGTGCAACAAAAAGACAAAGAAAAACATATTTAGCAAGTCACAAATCTATTAGAAGATGATTGGGGTGATATGTAATTGTGAGTACCTTTAAAAATCTGCAAACACTATACTCAAACAAGGGTTAGTATCAACAAATCCTTCAAGAATACCCCTATGAAATACATTGCAAATGTTCCAAAATGCCACAAAAGATAAAAGAAAACCAAATGCATAATGAAAACATTCAACAAACTACCTATTCCATAGTTGGATTGGTGTCACTTGTGCTAGTGACCCTTTCCCAATCCTTGATAAAAGCTCAAATTGAAAATGCTATGAAGATGGTGGAGTGATGATGAACAAGATTAAATCTCAAGTGAAGAGAGTAACCTTGCATGAAATTGTGAAGATTGTGAAGCCCTTTGCTTGAGGATGATGCACCTATTTAAAGATTTTCAAAATGTTGAATGTTGAAGAGGGACCAATGTGGGATCAAAAACAAGCCAATGAATTGAGGACACTTGTCATCATGTGATTAGTTGATGTGTGTGCAAGATTTGGGAAGAGTGCCCAAGAGGGGGAAAATTTGAATTCAAATTTGCAATAAATTTTGAGAGGGGGACAAGGAAAAACAGCAATAAATGCCCTGTTTGACTTGTCATGTTGAAAGAAAATGAGGGAAAATGATTGTTTTAATAAATCAATAAAATTGATTTATTGTGCAAGTGGCTAGGTCTAGATAATGCAAGTGGGATGGGATTAGCCTTAGATTAGGATTAGATTAATTTAATGCTGATTATGCTGATTTAATGCTGATTGTTTTGACTTTTTGGACTTTGGAAAATGATTTAAGATTTGATTTAAATAAAGTCGATTTATTTGATGAATGGAATATGATTATGCATGATGTAAATTTGACATGTCTACATTTTGCCCCTCTTTGAAGCAATGTACTTGTTGCGTTGGTTCAAAGAATAAATTCCGCAATCGAAATTAAAAATTTTCTGATTTTTCGGATGCCCCAGCGGAAAGAAGTACACTGGTACATTGCCCCCTCGAGAGATCGAGCGAAAAGATTCGATTTGAGGGTCGATCTCGCGATAAAGAGGTTCAAAATGGATGGTTGTGGATGACGATGCAAAGATGATTTCAAGATGCTTAGAATAACAAAGCTATATTATCCTAAATAACTTAAATGATGATATGATGTGAGATGGATGAGATTGATGATGTGATATGTTATGATTATGCAACGATGATTTATGAGATGCTTAGACTAACAGATCTATATTATGATGATGATTATGCAATGCATGTGAAATGATCATGTTTCCTATGATGTATGATATGGATGATATGTGATATGCAGTTTATTGATGGTTTGCAGATGCAGGATGGATGCATGATGGATGTATGATGTTAGTGCGGAAATAAAATGATGACAAGAGGATCCAACAAGTCCATGATTAGTCGAGACTTTATTAGAGATGATGATGATAAATGATGATTTGCTTATCAAGGATAGGGATTTTCAAAGGATCACTTACTTTATTTTTGATAACACGCCTAAGTACGATGCATCTAGGTATAAAGGACCAGGATGGCGTTGTACTTAGTGTGATGGACTTTGACTCAACAAGCAGATAGGAGTATTCTTGTTCACACTTGACATCTGAAACCTTGCTGAGGCGTACCTAACAAAACAAGTATGAGTTATTTGAGGCGTTAACAAGCACGGCGGATAAAGATAATTTGCCCATTCCTATCTCTCTAAATCACCCGTTCGGATATCATCGAGAGGTCCTTGGAATGAAGCCTTGATGAATAAATCAAAAGAAAGATCAAGTACACAAACAAGCCGTTCTTCATCTTACCTTCAGCCAAAGGGATGTGTTTTCAAAGATGGGAGCCAAAACTTATTGCCAAAAGATAATGTCCATTGTTGGAACGGATCCTAGGACATGTTAATGACACGTCGTTTTGTTTACCCAAAGTGGTTGATTTGATAAAAGTGCCCATTGTCGGAACGGATCCTAGGACATGCTTTGTATAAGATGATGATGGTTTGATAAATTGATTGATAGGCTGTTGATATAAGGTCAACTGACATGTTTGCAACTGATCAAGAGTTTGATTTTGTGTTCAATGGTTGCGTCGTTTGATTTTGATTTTCTGTTAAACTTGCATTTAATTTGTTGTGATTGTTTGTTTGTTTTGCCAAAGGATGAAAATAATCCCGGTTATTATGGATGATTGATTATTGGGTGCAAGCGGATATAGTAGGATGGATTTTTTCAAATGTTGGATGTTTTGGCGTTTTGGAATGTTTGAAATTTGTTTTGGTTTGGATTTTTCAAATGTTTTGGTTTTGATTTTGAATGTTTTGGATTTTGATGTTTTGAATGTTTTTTAGATTTTGTTGTTTTTCCCCGAATGTTTTTGGGATTTTGATGTCTGGTGATCGGTGTGCCCTTCTCTGATTAAGCTTCGGTGACGTAGTTCAGTTTTAATGTTTTTGATGTTTTCGACTTTTTGGGTGTTTTTTGAGTTTTGATTTTGGGGACTTTAGATCATACGAATCCGATCCGATGAGAATGTGCCCCCAGCGTGATGCAATAGACTACTCCGATATAAGGCAGGACAAACTGACCTTGAGAATGGGCCGAGTAGTACTAGGAGGGATCATGATACGAGCACAGGACCAAGCTATGGTGCGGATGTGAGCGGATGAGGGATGGATGGAGATATGGATGTGATGGACGATGGAAGCGAAATGGAGGGATAATGTAGATCGAGCCATAAAGATCCTGGTGGATGGAAAGTGCTTATTTACGCAAGGCGCCTGTTTGCCAGGTTTTCACCAAGGTACTTGCCCAAAGTGCCACAGAAGTGGTTTTTCACTAGAGGACGATTTTATTTTTTTTTCTTTACTATTTTTTGATCCTTTCTGATTTTTGGATTTTTGCTTTTTTGATTTTTTTGTTACCAAGGCACTTTGTTTGCGAGGTTTTGCGGTGTATTTTCAAGGACTTTTTAATTTTTGGATTTTGGTTCTATACCTTGAAAGAATTAGGCATAAAACTTTTTGAGATGGGAGCTATTCATGGGCTCCTGCAGAGGTTCCCCTTCGGGTGTTGATAGCTGATATGCCCCTGATTTGTAGCTTGCTGTGACAATGAAAGGCCCTAACCAATTGGGTTCGAACTTTCCTTTGCTGCTGGGATTTGGGACATTCTTCTGATTTTCTTTTAAGACTAATTCTCCAACTTGGAAAGTTCTACTTCTGATTTTCTTGTTGTAGCTCCTTTTCAGTCTATTCTGATACACTTGCAGATGGTTTAAAGCATCCAGACGTCGCTCATCCAACAGTTCCAGCTCGTTCAGTCTTGAAACTCGATACTCCTCGTCCGTGATGAGGTTTTGCAATGATACTCTGAGGGATGGTAACTCGATCTCAATGGGCAAGATGGCCTCTGATCCGTAGACCAAGGAAAATGGTGTGGCACCAGTGGGTGTGCGGATGCTGGTTCGGTAAGCCCAAAGGGCAGGATTAAGCTGCAAATGCCAGTCACGACCTGCGTCATTGACTGTTTTCTTAAGGATTTTGAGGATGGTTTTATTTGTAGCTTACGCTTGGCCATTGCCTTGGGGATAGTATGGGGTGGAAGCGATGTTGGATTTTGAATTTATCACATAGGTCACGGACTTCCTGATTTTTGAATGGTGTCCCATTACGAGATAATAGCCTGTGGAACACCATAGCGGCATATGAGATAGTTCAGGATGAACTTTGAGATCTGCTTTCCTGTTATGTAGGTCATAGGTATGGCTTCAACCCACTTGGTGAAGTACTCAGTTGCGGTTATAATGAATTTGTGGCCGTTGGATGAGGTGGGTGTGATTTTCCCAATGAGATCGAGTCCCCACTGTGAAAAGGGCCATGGTGTGATGATTGGATGAAGCTCTTGAGCTGGAGCATGGATGAGGTCCCCGTGTTGCTGACACTGTAGACACTTCTTGACGTATTCATGTGCCTCTCTGTCCATGGTAGGCCAGTAATATCCACTCCTCAGCAATTTCTTAGACAAGGTCATGCCACTCGAATGAGAACCACAGATGCCATTGTGCACCTCAGTTAAGGCAGCCGAAGCCTCCTCAGGGTTAAGACATCTTAGTAAGGTTCCTTCTATGCTTCTACGATAAAGGGTTTCTCCTAAAATGACAAAACGAGATGCTTTCTTGATAAAGGTTCGTCTAAGGCTTGAACGCAAATCGGCGGGAATGATACCTATCCTAAGGTATGTGTAAATGTCTTGGTACCACTGATCATTTGGACCAACGATTTCGCACACAAATTCTGACTCTGGTACCTTGAATGCTGGTACGAGAAGCTGCTCTACCAAGAAGTCGTATTTCGGAACATTTTGAGGGATCTCTAAGAGTGATCCAATAGTTGCCATTGCGTCTGCTGCTCTGTTGTTGGTTCTTGGTACTTGCTCAAATGTGATGTCAACAAAATATTCCTTGAGATTTTCCACCAGCCTTTTGTATGGAGTTAGCTTATCATCCTTTGTTTGGTACTCATTGTTCACTTGATTTATGATAAGCTGTGAATCTCCATATACCTTCAATGCCATAATGTTCCACTGTACTGCTATCCTGAGACCTATAGTTAAAGCCTCGTATTCTGCAATGTTGTTGGTACAAGGGAATGCTAGTTTGTATGATCTTGGTATACAATCCCCTTGTGGAGTGATGAAGAAGATACCAGCTCCGGACCCATGTTGTGTGTAGGAGCCATCAAAGTATAGTTTCCAATGAGTAGCTATGTCAATGTTGAAAATGGATTCATCTGGAAATTCTGAAACAAGTGGGCTCTCCGCATAGATAGGTGCATCTGCCAGTTGGTCTGCAATGACCTGTCCCTTGATTGCCTTGCGCTCCACATACTCAATGTCATATTCTGATAATATCATTACCCACTTAGCCATTCTTCCTGTAAGCATTGCCTTTGAAAGAAGATACTTTAAGGGATCAATTTTAGCTATGAGTTTGATCTTGTGTGCCAACATGTAGTGTCTGAATTTTTGGGATGCAAACACCACTGCTAGGCAAGCTTTTTCAATGAATGTATAGTTTAACTCATGGCCCACCATTGTACGGCTGATGTAGTAGATGGCTCTTTCTATTCCATTTTCATCATGTTGTGCTAGGAGAGCACCAAGGGCTGCTGCAGTTGCTGAGATATAAAGGATCAATGGTTTGTTCTGAATTGGAGGCCTTAGTACTGGAGGTGTTAACAGATATTCCTTGATTTTGTTGAAGGCTTGTTCACATTTGTCATCCCATTTGTACGTTACCCCCTTGTGGAGTAGGTGAGAGTAAGGGATTTGTTTGTCTGCTAATTGTGCTATGAACCTGCGAATTGACTGAAGCCTGCCTTGGAGACCTCTCAGTTGTTTCAATGTCCTAGGAGCTTCCATTTCAAGTATTGCTTTCACCTTTGCCGGATCAATCTCAATGCCTCTCATTGACACTATGTAACCCAACAACTTTCCTGATTGTACGCCAAAGACACACTTCTTGGGATTCAAACGAACCTTGTATTCTTCTAGTCTGTCAAAGATAGCACTCAAGACCGATATATGATCCTCCTTCTTTTTGGATTTTCCCAGGATGTCATCAACATAGTCCTCAACTGTTTTGTGGATCATGTCATGGAATATTAGTGTCATGGCCCTTTGGTATGTGGCCCCAGCGTTCTTTAAGCCGAATGGCATTACGTTCCAGCAGTATGTTCCCCATGGGCAAGTGAAAGCCGTCTTGTGTTGATCTTCTTTTGCTATCATAATCTGGTTGTATCCTGAAAATCCGTCCATAAGTGATAGCATCTCGTGCCCTGCGGTCATGTCTACAATCATGTCGATGTTGGGGAGCGGGAAATCATCCTTGGGACATGCTTTGTTCAAATCTCTGAAATCCGTACAGATTCTTATGGCTCCGTCAGGCTTTGATACGGGTACCAAGTTCGATACCCATTCTGGATAATCAATTGGTCGAATGAATCCCACATCTAATAGCTTTTTGAGCTCCATTTTGACTAACAAAGCAATTTGAGGATGCATTTTGCGAAGCTTCTGTCTCACAGGTTTAGCTTTAGGATAGACTGCCAAGTGATGAACCACTACCTCTGGATCCAATCCTGGCATATCAGCATAGGTCCACGCAAAATTTATCTTCCTTTCCTTTAAGAAGGTAGCCAACTCCTCTTGTTCTTTGCATAATAATGACTCAGCGTAGAATGTAATATGAGGAGTTTCTTGTGTTCCCAGATTGATGGGGTTGCACTTTTCTGCTAGCATAGCTGACTTTTCTTGGTGTATAGCTGTAAGAGGAAGATTGAATCCCCCATCCTCAGGCGCCTCAGAGAGGTTTTCACCATTGGATGCGTCCTTTCTTTTTACTTTTTTAGAGTCGGAGAGTGCCACAAGGTGGTTTTCACTCAAGGACTTGGAGATTATTCTCAATTTTTTATTTTTGCGACTGAGGGATTCAATCGTTTCTCCATAGTATGCATGTGTATCCAGCTCTATGATAAAACCTGCCTTATGATCCCCACATGGAATGTCATCCCTAAGTCCCATGAATTCCGAGAGCGCCTTATCGTTTTCAAACATGTCAAGAATTGGTGGTCCTCGTTGGTCGTAATCAATCAGTTGGGGATAGACTAATCGGATTTCATTGCTTTGGTTTTCAGACTCATAAGACAAGGTGCTAATCATAAGGACATTAGTATCCTCAAACAACAAAGGTAATCCTATTTCTGGTGACTCAGTTAAATCAGTGGGCATTCCTAAAGTCATGGAGGATTTTGGAGTAGCTACAGATTCCTGAGGAGGCGTTCGGTTCCGTCTATCCTGGGCACCTCGACCAAGTACAGTTACCTTAGGAGTAGGATGACCAATGCCAAGATTTTTTATTTTCTTCTCAGGTATAATGGGTATTACACGCCCGTTATTATCTTGGCCTAACCCTTGGTTCCGGTTATAGCCCATCAAGAGCATCAGCTTCATACCTTTGTTTCGTTCATCCATAGGCAATTCAACTGCCGGTATATCATCTCGATAAAGGAGATGAGATAGGTCCCCCTCTAATGTTTCCTGACCAAGATCTCCTGCACTTGTGAAGGTAGGGTTTCGTTCATAGGATCCTTGAGATGTTGAAGCTTCTTGTGATTGTGGACGTCCTCTTGATCTAGGAGATTGTGGTAGCTCTCCTACTACAAAAGCATTCTTAGGCATTGAATAGTTTCCACAACCATCATCTTGTATTATAACTTTGATATCAGAAAAGGCGGGGATGGCGGGGGTGGAGGGTGTCTCTGTCACAGAAGTGAGAGTGGCGGGATCCACGTAAGGTGTTGATGGGCCTTCATCGTTCTTGGGTACTTGCGGGATCTTGTAGTATTTTGCCTCTAGATTTTTGCAGTAGGCAAATGGCTCAGGATCTCCATGGATAGTAACCTCTTGACCTTCATGTGTGAATTTCACACATTGATGAAAGGTTGAAGCTACAGCTTGCATTGCATGTATCCATGGTCGCCCTAGGAGAATGTTGTATGGTAAATCGAGGTCCAAGACCTGACAGTTGGTTTGCATGATGGCGGGTCCAACCTGGACAGGAAGCTGAATGGTGCCTTGGGATACCCTTTCCTGGTCATCGTATGCTCTTATTGTGATGCCTTTTCCTTTGTCAATTGAATCCTCTGAAATGTTCAAATTCTTTAGAAGCTTTAAGGAGCAAATATTTAAGCCTGCACCTCCATCCACCAAGACTCTCTTGACTTTCTTTTTATTTACGTACACCTCCAGATGAAGTGCACGGTTGTGAGATGGTTGTGTGGGGAAGTCTTGTTCAGAAAATGTAAGAATGTTAGGTGTGGTGATATTTGCGACCATAGCTTGGAATTGTTCTGCATCTAGATCTGCGGGGACAGTAGATGACGCCAAAGCTTCTTCTAGAATCTTTTTGTGTGCAGATGAGATTTTGAGTAACTCCATGATGGAGATATGTGCAGGGGTTCTTTTCAATTGATCCAAGACATTATAGCCACTAGGGTTAGACCTTGGATTGGATGTGGAATTTCTGCTTGGTTGGGATGGTGCTGCAATGGTAACCTTTCCACCTCTTGTGGTGACTCCACAATCGGCTTGGGCCCCTTTGATGGTGATGACTCCACAAAACTCATCTAAACAAGCAACAACACCCTCGTATGTGTGGTTGACATTTTTATAAGCCCCTTTTCCTTTGTCTTGATCTTTGTTTCCTTTGTTACCATGATTCGGCATCGGATTCGTGTAAATCTTGAGATCTTTGTTTCCTGATGGTGCTTCCACATCTATGATTTTGTCATCTATGAGGTCTTGAATTAGATTTTTGAGCCTCATGCAGTTGTTTGTCGTGTGTCCCTTGAGTTTGTGGAAGTCACAAAGATAATTCTCATTATACCATGGTGGCTTGACCGATGGTTCTTGATAATTATTATGTGTAGGGACCGTTATCAATTTTTCATCTACCAATCTTTTCATGATTGCTTCAGCAGGTTCCCCAAGGAGTGTGTATTTTCGTTTGGGGAAGAACTTGTTTCGCTGTGGTCTTCCCTGATTATCAATGTTGTTTGTGTTTTGGTTATGGGATGGTTGGACCACAGTATTGACTTGTCGATTGCTTTGATTGGTATTTTGGTGTTGTTGTTGTTGGGATGGTGGATTGTTCTTCCGTGGGGCACTAATGACAACTTTGGCGTCAACAACACCATCATTGGTTACATTACGATTCTTTGCCCATGTTCGTGGTTTGTCATGATAATTGGATGATGAGCGGCCTTCTTGATATGATGAAGTTTCTCCCTGCGTGGCAAGGGCTTGTTCGATATTGAGCGCCCTAGGTATCAATTGGTCGTAAGTGGTGATGTTTTGCATTTTGAGGTGGAAGGCCAAGGGCCCATCAAGATTCGCAATGATAGTTCCCACTTGTTGTTCTTCAGGCATGGACCACTTGCTTTGATTAGCTTTGGATCGCCATCGTTGTAAGAAAGCACCGAATGATTCATTTTTCCCTTGTTTGAGAGATGATAATTCCTGTAAGCTAACCTCCATGGGAGTGTTGAAGGAATAATTATGTATGAAGGCATCCACGATTTCCTGGAATTTTTTGATTCCAGAAAGTCGAGAAAACCAATCAATAGCGTTTCCAGCCAAGCTTCTTGGGAATAATCTCATCAAGTACGTTTCGTCGTGAGCCACCTCCATGCAATGTACTTGAAATTCCCTGATGTGATCTTCAGGGTTACCCGTTCCGCGATATTTGTCAAATTTAGGGATCTCAAACCCTTTTGGGAATGGTTTCATTTCTACGCTCCTATCAAATGGATAAGGGCATAGGTTTTTTTGTGGTTTTGGTGTCTTTCCTGATTGAAGGTCAAGCACTTGTTGTGACAGAAATTTTATTTGTGCGGTGACATCCAATTGTGGATCAGGAGGTGGAATGAAGGTGTTCTGGGGGGGTGGAGTGGGTGTTTGAATGGGTGGAATGTTTGCTTGTTGTGCCATGTATGCTTTCAACAACGCTTGTTGTTGATCTTGTTGTTGTTGCGCTAATAGAGCTTGTTGTTGTGCTTGATGTTGTTGGTCCAACAATGCTTGTTGTTGGTCAGCTAGGGCTTGTTGGGCTGCTTCTTGTTGCTCTTGGTATTGCTCTAACGCTTTCTGATATGCGAGTTGTTGGGCTGCTTGTTGTTGTGCAAAGTACTGCGCTTGTGCTTGCACTCGTGCTTGGGCATCTTGGGCATCTTTTGCAGCTTGTGCAGCTTGAGCAGCTTGTGCGGCTTGTGCAGCTTGTGCAGCTTGAGCAGCTTGAGCAGCTTGTGCAGCTTGTGCGGCTTGTGCAGCTTGTGCAGCTTGAGCAGCTTGAGCGGCTTGTGCGGCTCGTTGTTGTTGTTGCAACAAAGCTTGGGCTTGTGCTGCTTGTTGTGCTTGTTGTTGTTGCAGCGATGTTTGAGCTTGATTTTGCTGTGAAGCTTGAGAAGCGTGCGTGGCTATAGGCGCTTGCCGAATTGTTTGATATTGTTGGAGCAATTGTTGGTATGCTTTGAATGAAGCATTGTAATGGCTTACTTGGCTTGGTCGCAGTGGTGGTGGTGGTGGGATCGGAATTGTGTTGGAAGTTTGAGATGTGTTTAGAGCGATGGTGGGAGGTTGCGATGTAAGGGGTGTGATGGGGGTAGTGGAAGTTTGAGGTATAGTGGATGTAGTGGTTGGAGTGAATGTGGTGATAGGTGCATTTTGGATGGGTGAAGTGATAGGAATGGTGGGACTAGGTGAAGTGGTAGGAATGGTAGAGATGAGCGAAATAGTGGGTATTTGAGAGACCATATTTTGATTAGCTATCATGTGTTGGTTTGATGTGGATGGTGTGTTTGAAAGATGCGATGTACCCCCTTGGTTGGATGAATTGATTTGGATGGGGTGATTTATGTTAGGGAAAGGTGGAAATTTAGGTAAAGGGGGGATCCCTAAACCAAAATATGGTGTTGACGTGGTGGGAGGTGTGAATGGTTTGAATGGTGGAAAATTTTCTTGTGCAAATGAAGAGACAAATCCATAAGGTCTCTCTATTTCGGACGAGCTTGCTTGTACCAAAGGTCTAGACACTTGCGTGTCAAGAGAAAATGATGAGGTGGTATGGTAAGGAACCTCAGATGTATCGATAAATCCAAGTGGGTTGTAAAGTGGGTTTTGATGCGTGTTGAAGAGGGTATCATCCTCATTGATAGTAGGTTCTATGGTGGTAATGGAAGTGGTTGATTGTGGAAGGGTGTTTTGGTCATTTGGTACAAGAAGCTCATCCTCAATAGTGTTGAGAATTGATGGATTTATTTTAGCCATTGCGCGAAGAAACTTTTGTAGTTTTGGTTGTTTGAGCATCTCAAGAACTTCTTCCTCACTTAATTCTGTTGGTGTGATGTCTTCCACCAAGACCTCTTTTTGTGGATCGTGTGTAGTGATAGTGAGGTCTGGAAGTGGTGTGTTTTGGATTTCTGGAATGTTTTGGCTTAGATCACTTGTGGTTGATGTTTCTTGATTTAACTCCATGTTCCTCTTGTGTTGTGATCTTGTTTGAACCATAAAAGAGCAAACTAGGATGTGTAAAAGATCAAAGATGTGAAGATGAAAGGTGTATGATATATGGGTGAGAATGGAAGTTTTGAATTTGTATTGAAAATCTTGATGTGATGCTAGGTACTTTGGGTTTGCTTTGATTGATGTTTAGACTTTGAATTCTGTCTTTTGAATGTTGATGTTTGAGCAAGAGATATCCCCAAGATGTTTGAATGATGATCTAAAAAAGATAACTAATGCTCATAAAGGATAATTTGATCTAGAAGTGAGAATAGGATGTGTCTACTCACAAGCTAACCAAAAGATAATCCAAATTAGTGATGGGAGAAGGATGCATCTATCCACCATTAATTTGAACAAAGTGATAATTCAACTAAGCATGTGCAAAAGGATTCATTCACACACAATTGAGTTGAACAAGTTTGATGTTTGATGTTTGAAGAATTCAAAGTCTCATGTTTGAAAGGTTTTGATGTCTACCAAAGGAGCCTAGCATAGTTGTGTCAAGATTTTCTCAAAATGTTGGTGAGATGTTTATGGTTGATGATGTTTTTGATGGATGAATGTTTGTTTTGATCTTAGAATGACCCTAGTTTAGACTTTTGCTTAACAAGACCAAGGTATTGAAGAACATGTTATGCCCTAAGCAAGGTATCCAATCCCTTGAAACAATCTTGGATTTTGTGTGTAGTAAAATGAATATAAAGTGGGGTTGTCTCTTGAAGCATGTCTATAGAAATTAGCCAACAACTTTTCTCTAAAATCATATAACCTTTTGAGTCTTTGTTGATGTTGTTTTGGGCTAAGTTTCCTTTTCTTGGGTTTTTGTATCTTGATCTTGTGAGAAATCATTGAAAAGACATGTGTGGGGCTCAATTGCTTATCTTTGCTTTTAATGACTTCTTTTTACCAAATACACTTTCTTGATTATGTTTCAAACTAAAGATGTCCTATGTCAAAATTCCTTTTCTTCCCACAAAGTGTTGTGTGGGAATTCCAAGAAATTGAGGCAAAGGGATTTCCTAGGTTAACCCTAGTTAGAGCAAATGACGATATAAATTCAAGTGATGAGAAACCTCTAAGGACATAATCCCAAGGGAAGGCAACAACACTTAAATTTGTCAAAAGGTATTTGCTCTATCAAAAGGGGTTTGAAATTTGCATGATCATGTTTAAGTGTTTGTTTGCAAAATGTTTTCGAATACCCACTGTGTTTTCAAACAAAAAATAATTACAAGCCCTATGGATGTGATAGACAATGTTTGTTGAGTCCCCACTTGGACAAGTCCAGCTACGCCTACTTTTAGCGGATGGTTAGATGCTTGACCCCACTCCCCTCCACGGCACTCACTTATACGGGGCAGCCAAGCATCAACACCCATGAAACTCCCATGGCATGCTTTCCATCTCTACTAAAGCCGTAAAATGTGGGGTGGCTTCAGAACGACCGTTCTTGCACCAACAAACAGATTAAGGATTTTGGCAAATTCTAACACATAGGTTCTAGTAAGGACTTTCCGTTCGTAGGAGTTGACCCAACGTGGCAAGAGTCCCCTTTCGGATCCATCTTGTCGGAGCCAACCGCGTGATTATGGCGTTTAACCAAAATCCTCATTTATATCCCGGCTGGAAATACTCTTGGCTTTAGAGTGTTACCGGTTGAGTCGTCGCTTGGGGAGTACTTTTTCCCCAAGGCAGGCCCTCTAAGATAAACAAAAGCAAGCAAAGATCAATAATCCGACGATCTTTGATGGCACAAAGAAAGAGAATGTACGCGAAAATGCCCCTACTCACACTCGCACAAGATGTTCAATTTTTAAGCCCAAAATGAAGTGTTTTAAAGCAATAAAATGTATTTTGAGTGTTTCTCTTGCACCCTAGATCGCACGAAGCGCAAGGGGAGAGGATACGCACTCAAAAGACAAAATAACACAATCAAGCACTTGTTCGTTTTAGCCTCAAAGCAATGATGACTTCATTTTAAGCACCAAAATCAAGTGTGAAGTTTGCCTTGTTCAATTTTAAACCAAAACGAAATCTAGTAAGTTTGTTCTAAGGTTCGTTTTAAGCCCTTTGCAATGAAAATGAAATTGTTCGTTTTAGCCCCAATTGAAAACTAATGTTCTAAAACGAAAAGGAAAACAATTTCGTGTAGTGTTGATTAAACACTTAAAGTGTTAAAGAACACATTGTGTTTTCAAAAAAACATTTCCCTCCTTTCGTGAAGTAGTATTGATCAAAAATTCAAAGTGTTAAAAAACACAATGTGTTTTCAAACAAGAATCCTCCTCCTCTTTTGCTTTGCATCTTTTCGCCTTTGTTCATTTGTACCTTCGCTTGTACCTTCGTTTGCTTTTGTACCTTGTGCTTTTCACCTATTCCATCACAAAAAGTTTAGACATATATGGTAAAAGGAAAAAAAAATTTCGAACTTTCCAAACTTAAGATACAAAAGCTATATATAAAAAAAGAAAAGAAGATCTCAACATTTCCAAAAAAAACCAATTGATTTCAAAATGTCCCTCTTTAATATACAAAAGCTATGCCCCTAACAAATATTGAAAATACAAAATGTCAACCATGGAAAAAAATAAACAACACTAAGTAAACAAGTGTACGCCTTTATTTAAAGCAATTTAACACTTCCCCCTGCAAAATCCGTCATTGTCAGAGATTTAGTTTGACTTTGAATGATATTTCCCAGCATCCCCTCGGCTTACTCAACTATCTGCATGTAGTAAATAATAAAGGCAGCCGTCCTATTGTTTAGATATGATGGTAGCCTATTTGACAATAATGTTATCTTTCAGCTTGATTGCCAGTCCATCCAAAGAAATGCAATTAGATACTAAATATGAAATCAAATATAATACGTGCCTCCTTTTAGTGAATTTAATCAATCTTAAGAATTCATCATACACCAGATCACATTTATTTCACTACTGCAACCAACTATTATGAGAGGATTCTATAGAAAGATAGGAAATGCAGCGATCTCTTCTTTCAACTGCCATCAATCACTGGTCAATCACCCATGCTGTCAGTTCAATGCATTTAAGGCATGGCCTAAACTTTCATGGCGACCTTGGATACTCCCACAATATTTAGTCAAATCATATTAACTTTTCCTTCATCGCAGCTTGCTCCTCACGCAAGATGACTCCTGTCTCTACAAAGGTTTCAAGAAGCGCGCCCAAAGCCAAGATTGGTGTGATTTTGAATTTATGCCAAGTTCGTGATCTGTCAAAAAGAAAATCTCCTATGGCACTTTTATTATTTTTGTGACAGACGTGGTGCAACTGCATACAGGATAGACCAAAAACAAAAAGCTCCAGAAATCTTTAAGCAGATGTGATTAGCAGGCGTTTGAGAGGAAATAAAAGAACTTCCCACTAATTGAACTTGACCAGCGAATGAAAAAGACACAAAAAATGAAAATTCATAGAGCACTTGGTGGTATATAGCAGAGAAAGAACTTTGAAGACTGTCATGAATGCGCGCCAATGGGAGATACGTAAAAGAGTGCGGTGGAAAGGTTGAAATTACTGCGCTTCAACAGGCTCCACTGACCAAGACATGGCATCCATAACTCGCATTCATTTGTCTCAATTCCAATCGAAACATAGATTTGCAACTATTGTAGTTGTGACCATCCTAAACATCAAAATGTGGATTTGAAATTGTTCTAGTTGCGACTGTTCTCGTAAACAAGCTAGAGAATGTAAAGACAAATTCCAGGCAAATGCCAGTGGCAGGCGTAAGGCTGAATGTCAGTGAATTTCAAATCAATCTTGCACATGAAGCATAGACAAGGCATAAGCATGAACTGTTCAACAAACCTCTCCCAAAATTTCTGTTGAAATCTTATCTTGCATTGTGTTTCTCATAGACTGTGTTTGCACTTGGTTAAGAGGCAGCAATAACTAGTTTTGCAATCAATAACTCAATACCCAAATATGAAGGATGATACTTTTCTCAGAGAACACTCGACAAATAAAAAATATAAGCAGTAAACATTGATATAAAACGTCTTAACAAAAAGACAAGAAATAACAAATCCTGCAGGCAAGAGTCTAGTTACTGTCCTCAACTCACACGCAGCCTCTATAGATTAGTGCAAAGTGTTTGGCAGTGAATAGAAAAAGGCGCCAGAGACTTTTGATGAAACAATGATCATTTGGATGTGTTCATAAATGTGTAAACGAAACATTGCGTATAGATAACCCATAAGACGAAAGGAATAATAATAATCAAAGCATATGGAATCAGAGGGATATCATCAGTATTCAAGATACGGGCAGTTGTTTTCAGAATAATCTACAAACGATAAAGATTATATTGACAGCAAATTAAATAAAGGACAATGCCTGCTATGAAAATAGAGACGTAAAGCATCAGTAAACAGACATGTGGTGCAGTTATCTTTTGACCTATGGGAATGAGCTGTAAAACAATCTTATGAATGCAAACACATTATATTCAATCATATATTCAAGACTCTAGCAGATTGGAAGAAACATAACAACATTAGTATAAATAAAGCTCTACAAATGAAGCCTTGCAAAGATTGGATTAAACAAAGAAAAGCCCTCCTTCTAGCGCCATATGTGAGTACCTTTAAAAATCTGCAAACACTATACTCAAACAAGGGTTAGTATCAACAAATCCTTCAAGAATACCCCTATGAAATACATTGCAAATGTTCCAAAATGCCACAAAAGATAAAAGAAAACCAAATGCATAATGAAAACATTCAACAAACTACCTATTCCATAGTTGGATTGGTGTCACTTGTGCTAGTGACCCTTTCCCAATCCTTGATAAAAGCTCAAATTGAAAATGCTATGAAGATGGTGGAGTGATGATGAACAAGATTAAATCTCAAGTGAAGAGAGTAACCTTGCATGAAATTGTGAAGATTGTGAAGGATTTGCTTGAGGATGATGCACCTATTTAAAGATTTTCAAAATGCCAAATGTTGAAGAGGGACCAATGTGGGATCAAAAACAAGCCAATGAATTGAGGACACTTGTCATCATGTGATTAGTTGATGTGTGTGCAAGATTTGGGAAGAGTGCCCAAGAGGGGGAAATTTTGAATTCAAATTTGCAATAAATTTTGAGAGGGGGACAAGGAAAAACAGCAATAAATGCCCTGTTTGACTTGTCATGGAAAATGAGGGAAAATGATTGTTTTAATAAATCAATAAAATTGATTTATTGTGCAAGTGGCTAGGTCTAGATAATGCAAGTGGGATGGGATTAGCCTTAGATTAGGATTAGATTAATTTAATGCTGATTATGCTGATTTAACTGTTTTGACTTTTTGGACTTTGGAAAATGATTTAAGATTTGATTTAAATAAAGTCCTGATTTATTTGATGAATGGAATATGATTATGCATGATGTAAATTTGACATGTCTACAGTAATTAAAGGGTTACAAATAAATTTCACTTAATTCGAATTACATATTTTATCCCGATCACAAATAGAATTATGTGGTTATGTATTTTAACCTTTGAAATTACATAAATGGATCTCACTTAATCCTTAACATAATTTAATGACTTTCACTAATTATGTAAATGTCATAATTAGAACTCAGAAGGAATGAAAGAAAATTATAAGATAGGAAAAGAAGGAGAGAGATCATGAGCTTGATAATAGAGTTCCCTCAACATGAGCTATGTCTCTGGGTCCACTTCTCAATGTTGGACCGCTTTATTAATGATTCCGAGCTTTTAAATTCCTTTTTACATCATCCAAGCTTCAGACTTGCATTACAATTCCTCTTACAGTCTCTCTCAGCACCTAAGACTATTTCGCATTCTCCTTTATTCCAAGGAATACAAAATACAAAGTCTCTGTGCTTACAAAAAAACTCTTCTCCAAAAGAATTCTCTCAACACTCCTCACTTGGTTCCCAACTCTAAATTCTCACCTCTTTTATACATAAATTTTTTCCCATTATGGTTAAAAACCATAAGATTTACAAAATTAGGTCTATATCCCCTATTTTCATCATGTAATTTTTACAAATCTCCCTTATTTACAACATAATCTTCATAATTCCCCCTTTTGCAATATAAAAGAATCCCTTAAATCCCCTAATATAATATTTACATATCTCTTGAATTTATTTTAAGTCTTTTAAAATTTATATTTTCGGGCTTTACAATCATAAATTGATCAAGGATTAAATTCATTTTAAATTTGGAGGGTTAAGCTTTTCATATATGGGAGTTTTCAGCTTTTTAACTCTATTTAAATAAAAGTTGATGCTGAAATCCACTCAAAACATTTGCTTGGTGCATTGGTAGGTGGGTTTGTTTGGAGAGGGGAGGTTGGCGGTTCAAACCACCTCCCCAACAAATTCAACATTAAAGCTTATTAAATAGAAAATCCCTCTTACCATATTTTGAGATTACAATTTGGTGTGTTGGTGGAGCTTAAAAGTAGGAATGTGGAGGTTGTGGGATTGAATCTCCCAGCCAACATTTTAGCAAATAGTTCAACTGCCCAATGCATTGAGGAGATGCCACATGTAAACATTACCACTCTTCTGGGTGCCACATGTCAATTTGAGATTGGCTGAAAATTGCCATGTGTCGACTTGTCATTGGACCACATCATTGCCTCGTCACTGTACAAACTACTGACTGGATGCCATGTGTCATGCTCTGGTTGGTCCACATCATCAGCATGTTTCCATGACACCATGCTGACATCATCATGGTCAACCCATTTGGACTAAAACTAAAACTTTGACTTGGCATAACTTTGTCCTACAAGCTCTGATTGCGATGAAATGAGAGGTGTTGGGATCATGGCTATGGGATCTTCATTTTGATGTTGATTATGACAAATTCCAAGATGATCAATTTTTTTGCCTCCCTGACTGGCATCTGGAACTAGTTTTGACCCAACTTTGAATGAGCATAACTTTTGCGTACGGTCTCCTTTTGACACAATTCAAGTTGCACCAAGATCATGTTGACAAGCTCTATGTGATGATGCTAGCTTCGTCAAATTATGATACTATGAATTTTTTGGTCTTCTGGATCCTCCTGGATCATTCCTCCCAATTGAGAAGCTTTTGGACCACCAAAAGTCTATTTTTTACATAGCATTTAAGTGAGAGCATTGTTTCCTCACTTGCCCATTATCATCTAGCCATCGTGTTGGAATTATGAACATCTGACCCATCACAAATAAGATGAAAAATGAGATAGAATTGTTGATACAATCAACTGTATATTCACCAATATTCATTGTCGCATCCACCATCCACATAGAACTAACTAGCATAATAACAAACAACAATACTGAATAAAATGATGGAAAGGAAAAAGTATCAATGTGCAGGATCTCCTAAACAAGAACCTCATTAGAAAATGAATCATTCAAACCCTCTTGTACCACCTTAGATAGAAGGCTTAAATGTGCTTGTAACTGATCCTCACACTGTGTTGTCTATGACATCTTATTAGGATTAGAAATTGTTTCATTTCCATGCTTAATATCACTAGTTATTATAGACATAAGGGTTAACGTCTTGCTTGCATTTACAACCATTTTCAAATGCCCTATGTTTACGACAAATTTATCACTCTTCATGTGATGATTTTTCACAATGAATTCAATTCGATCCTTAAACAAATGATACCTATTATGTTCCCTATAGAAAATGGCCTTTCTGTCATACAAGTAAGGACTTCCCAAAACCATCCCACAGATTTCAAGTGGAATTACATCTAACTCTACCTCATCTACAAACTTGGATGTGATTGCAAATCAGAGTTTACATTGTCTCGACACATGTAACCGAGCATTATCATATGCCCAACCCAATGGATATGGTTTTGGATGAGGTGTTGTTTTTAATCCCAATTTCTTAACAACTTGTTCAGAGATTAAGTTCACTTGTGATCCACTATCTATAAGTGTATCAATTTTACTCTGTTTTACAATAGTTCTTATATGAAACAATTCATTCCTTTTACTTTCAACAGGGATCTTATTATTCTTTATAGAAGAAGCATGGGAACTAGTACTAGCAACAAGAACAATAGTTGTAGTCTTTTGCTTACCCTTTTGATCCTTGAACCACTTTGGTTTTTCATCAAGATGCAATTTCCAACATTTTGCATCTTCCTGCCCTTTCTTTTTGCAATGTGAGCAATAAGGCTTTTCCTCCTCTTTCTTCACGGAAGTTGCTCGCTGCATTTCCTTCTTCCCTTTCTTGTTTCCTTTCTGCTTACTAGATTCCATTAAGAAACTTTCATGGCTCTTTTTCGTGCCTGTTTGAAGATGAATGGATTGTACACTAACTTCTTCAAGGTTAGTTGGATTGAACATAAGTATTGTATGCCTCAATTTTTCATGTAATCCACCTATATACTTGAACAAAGTTTCTTGTGTGTATAAAGGAATACCCAAAATCAAAGCTCTTTTCCTAATCACCTGTGTATATTCTTGTACACTTTGTCCGTTCTCTTGGCTTAATGATTGCCAATTCATTACTATTTTTTGAATGTTACCTAATGGATAAAACTATTTTTTAAGTGTAACTATAAACTCAAACCAAGAAGAAATAATTTTACCATATCAGCTTACATCTTCCTGAGTTTTTCTCTCCCACCAGATAAAGATTGTGTCTCCCAGGTGAAGAGTGGCTAATTGAATCTTTGAAGTATCATCAGTAAAATTATGTACCCTGCAATAAACTTCAATTTTATTTATCCAATTGTCAAGTTTCTCTCAATCTAGTTCTCCATTATAGGTTGGCAAATCAAATTTAACATCAAGTTTTAACAAAGGTGAATTTGATTCAGATTGTACAGATTGTTTCTTCTTGGGGGAAGAAGTAGAAAAAGAAGATGAAGAGGAAGAAGAAGAAGATGAATAATATGGGGATGGAGGTTCAGGAGGGTCACTACCACCTCCTACTCCTTTTCCTTTGTCATATTTCAAAGAGGATTCACCTTCCTCCTTTCTATTTTTCCTCTCCTTTTTCTTCTAACAGTCTTTGTACAATTTTTCCACCATCATCTTCATATCCAAGAATGCTTTGAGAAATAGTTCTTCATTCTCAAAGATTTCAGGATTGGGAGATCTTCCTTCTTCTAGTTGTGCCATGGCTTGTCTTCAAGTAACTCACCTCGATCTGATCTCTAAATTGAACTCTTCAAGTGCACCTTCTCCTCACTTTAATTTCAACCTGGTTAACATCCACTACTTGCAATTTTTCTTGCTAAACTACTCTGATACCAAACTTGATATGTAATTAAAGGGTTACAAATATCTTGCGCTTAATTCTAATTACATATTTTATCACGATTGCAAACAAAATTATGTGGTTATGTATTTTAACCTTTGAAATTACAAAAATGGAGCTCACTTAATCCTTAACACAATTTAATGACTTTCACTAATTACGTAAATGTCATAATTAAAACTCAAAAGGAATCAAATACTAAAAGGAATGAAAGACAATTATAAGATAGGAAAAGAAGGAGAGAGATCACGAGCTTGATAACGGAGTTCGCTCAACATGAGCTACGTCTCTGGGTCCACTTCTCAATGTTGGACCGCTTTATTAATGATGCCAAGCTTTTAAATGCCTTTCTACATCATCCAAGCTTCAGACCTGCATTACAATTCCTCTTATAGTCTCTCTCAGCACCTAAGACTCTTTCGCATTCTCCTTTATTCCAAGGAATACAAAATACAAAGTCTTTGTGCTTACAAAAAAAACTCTTCTCCAAAAGAATTCTCTCAACACTCCTCACTTGGTTCACAACTCTAAACTCTCACCCCTCTTTTATACATAATTTTTTTCCCATTATGGTTAAAAACCATAAGATTTACAAAATCAAGCCTATATCCCCTATTTTCATCATGTAATTTTTACAAATCTCCCTTATTTACAAAATAATCTTCATAATTCCACCTTTTACAATGTAAAAGAATCCCTTAAATCCCCTAATATAATCTTTACATATCTCTTGAATTTATTTGAAGCCTTTTAAAATTTATATTTTTAGGCTTTACAATCATAAATTGATCAGGGATTAAATTCATTTTAAATTTGGAGGGTTAATCTTTTCATATATGGGAGTTTTCAACTTTTTAACTCTATTTAAATAAAAGTTGATGTCGAAATCCATGCAAAACATCTACTTGGCGCATTGGTAGTTGGGTTTTTTTGGAGAGGGGAGGTTGGTGGTTCAAACCACCTCCCCAACAAATTTGGCATTAAAGCTTATTAAATGGAAAATCCCTCTTACCATATTATGAGATTACAGTTTGGTGCGTTGGTGGAGCTTAAAAGTAGGAATGTGGAGGTTGTGGGGTTGAATCTCCTAGCCAACATTTTATCAAACAATTCAACCACCTGACGCATTGAGGAGATGCCACAAGTCAACATTATCACTCTTTCAGGTGCCACGTGTTAATTTGAGATTGGCTGAAAATTAACATGTGTTGACTTGTCACTAGACCACGTCAATGCCCCATCATCGCCTCGTCATTATACAGACTACTGACTGTATGCCATGTGTCATGCTCCGGTTGGTCCACATCATCGGTGTGTTGCCATGATGCCATGCTAACATCATCATGGTCAAACCATTTTGACTGAAACTTTCACCTTGCATAACTTCGTCCTAGGAGCTCTGATTTCAATGAAACAAGCAGCATTGGGATCATGGTGACAAGCTCTTTATTTTGATGTTGATTTTGAAAAATTTTGAGACGATCAAATTTTTTGCCTCCCTCACTAGCCTTTGGAACCAATTTTGACCCAACGTTGACTGAGCATAACTTCCGCGTATGATCTCCTTTTGACACAATTCAAGTTGTGCCAGGATCATGTCAATGAGCTCTATGTGATGATGCCAATTTTGTCAAATTCTAAGAATATGATTTTTTTGGTCTTCTAGATCCTCTTGGATCATGGGGTTCCTTAGATTTTGAATATACATTCATGGGAGAGTACAAGATCATAAAAAAAGATTCAAATAAGGGACACAAAAAAGTGGTAATGTCAACACAAAATTTGGAAGACCCTTCAAAAGCATCCGCCTTAACCAATTTAGAACAACAGATAATATATTACACAACAAACTTCAATGAACTTAATCATGAATAATCACTATATCCAAAAGCAATGAAAAAGCTTTATGGAAAAGGTTATGAACTTATGAAACAACTTGGCTATAGTGGAAAAGGATGTGGTGCTAGAGAACAAGGTATTTGTATCCGCATCAAACCTAACATGCAAGAAACAACTCATGGTCTTGGTTATTGTCCTTTGATAGAAATAAACAAACCTTCACTTTATATCAACACTCTTACAAAATATTCCTCTAAACCAACCTTAATTGTAGTGCATCCTGAACTGATCGACACTAGTGGTCTTGGTTGTTATCCTTTGCAAACAAAGACATTTTCGCTTAATGTCAATTTCATCTCACAAAACACTAATGATTTAAGTTCGTTAGATTTTACACCCTCATGTAAAGCAGAGAACAAAAACTTGCAATCTAAAGAGTCTTGTGTAAGTATGAAAACTAATACTAAGCAAGAAATATCCTTGCCACAAACTATAGGAACACCTTCTATCATTGATCAAGAGGGTATCTTGTTGAGACTCCTCCAAGATCACTTGATATCTCTCCCTCCAAGAACTCAAAATAAATTTGTTTATAAGACTTCATTTTGTGCCTATCACAAAGTTTACAGTCATTCTACTAATGAATGTAAGGCTTTGAGTAGTAAAATCCAACATATTAAGGAGTTTGGTGCTCTCCCTTATGTGGGGCACCTGATTCCTCTAATTGATACTAATTTTCACTCTACCATGCATCATATCAATCATTTCAGCCCACTCTTGTCCTGCACTAAGTGGGGGCAAGGGGTTAGGTAGTATTGTTCTCGTTTGTCACTTGTCATTTGTATCTTTTGGTTAGTTGACCACCTTTCATAAACATATCCGAGCAAGCTTGGGATGTGGATGACATGCCTTAAGTTGGCTCACATGTGACATACTACCTTTTTCATGACGTAGCTTATCGAAAACATATGACTTGGCATAAGGCTTTCTGAATAAGCTCTCGTGTCTTCTTCTACTTTAAAGCAATTTCTTATAGTAATGGTGTTAGCAACCGCTTTAAAGTGGGGGCATACACCGACACTCATCATATTTCATTGTGTGATTTTCTTTCTTCTTGTGATGCGTCCTTTTCTTGGTGATGTCATTGAGCTTGATTTCCTCTAAGAGTGTGATATTTCTTTTGACTTGTCCTCTCTTGGAAACAAGATGTTACCTTTTGCGCTTGTCCTCTCTTGGAAACATTAAGTACAATGTTCCCTAAGATGAGACCTTGCATTTGTTCTCTTTTGGAGACATTAGGCACAACACTCCCTAAGATGAGACCTTGCATGAACTAAGCAAAATCCCTTTGAACATTTCTTACACTATTTTACATTTACAATGTCTATGAGTTTTAAGCATATGAAGTTTTGCTTGCCTCATGGAGCTCGAAGGTCATTTTTGTGTGGCACCTTATAAAAGTTATCAGAAGGTATAACTTTGGTATGGCTGAGTGGGAAGCCCAATCTGAGGCATGAATTTCTCCATAGCCACTTGTGTGTGTGTGAGTGCATACCAACCATGAGTGTATATTTCTCACCTTTTAGGAATTCTCACCTGGTAGATAACCAAGAGTTTCGTCGCCTCAGAGTGAATATACATTTTTGGACAAACAGCCTAGATCTGATCCACAACATGTTGGACAAATGGTCAAAGCTTGATCCACCCTTTTACTTTTGCTTATTCTTGTTCTTCATCTAGTTATTGTCATTGCATGATTGTGTATCTTGTTTCGTTGCATATCATATGCCTTGTGCATATCCTTTTGTGCTTATGTCAGTTTGACTTAGGATCTCAGATCTTGGGGGCTTGACCACTTCCTTCATCTTTGTTATCCTAGACCATCCACATTGGTACACTTGAACTCCTCTTGAATGTCTACTTTAGTGTGAGTTTGAAGCAAGTTCATCCTCTCACTAAGTGGGGGCTAAATGTTGTGTAGAAAAATGGATCTTTGGACATTTTCACACTCATTTGAGTCCTTGTGGATTTTGGCTTAGGTTTTCCTTGATTTAGTGTTGTAATTTGAATAACACAATCACATTAGGTCTTGCGCCCTTGTAAAATGAATAAAATGCATGTCTTCTAAAGGTGTTGTAAAGTGTTGTAAATGAATTTCACACTTCTCTAGACTTTTATTAAGCATTCAAGTCTAATGGACCTATTTTTCCTTAATTAAATATTGTAAAATGTACATTTAATTATATTTTCACATTAATCTAGGAGTCTTGTAAATTAAGCCTAATTTTAATCTAGTGTTGTAATGTGTTTTACACATCACATTGGATGTTGTGCCTTTCTAGGCTATGTGGACCTCATTTTAATGTTGTAGAGTGTATTTAATCACACTTTCACATTGAAATTTGTGTCCTTAGCCCTAATCACCTCTTATATAATCATTAATAGGCCCCTATGACCCCATATTGTGCATCCTGAGGCTTATTTTCATCAAAAACCCGACTATATCAATATATGAACTTAATTTATGCATCCCCCGACATCCCAACTGGAAAAATATCCCCTTTGGGATTCATTTGCCACTTTGGGCGAATGAGTCCCATTTGGGTCATTTTCAAGGATTGAGCAAGAAAAATTAGGTTTTAAGTTTAAATTTCTCCTATGTCAGCCTTGGGGATCAAATTAATGGGCATTTGAAAGGCTTGCCTATATAAAAGAGCCCTCAAATCATTATTTTATAATGCATTCATATTATCAAGTCAAGCAAGCTAGGGTTAAGCATTTTCAAGACTTCACAAGATTAATTCTAAGGCATTCAAGGAAAAATTCTTCATTCATTGTTGTAGCAATTCAAGATCCATCATCATGGCAAGTTTCTAATTGCATTATTTCATGTACATGCTTCATTATCTTATTTCATCATTTTGGTTTAATTACCTAAAAGGGGTTTTACAAAGGAAAACCCCTATTCCTCTAACAATCAACAAGTTTTCCTCTCTTTAATGTGTGATTGTTGGTTTGTAGATTGAAGAAAAATGCCAAAATGATATAGTTGCAAATGTTGTCATGAAAGTTGTCAAGGATCATAGAAACTCAGATCTAGGGAAAAATATCCATCCAATCTGCATGAAATCAGTGGGAAAGTGCTTATTTCATCCATCTTCAGAGGCTTGTAAAGTTTCAATTCAAGATTCTGCTCCTAGGACACTTTTCGACAAAACAGGACTCATCGCCCAATAGTAGCTTATGAGTCCTTCTCTAGGTGTTTTTCGGAGATCTTAGAAAATTCAGATACCCTTTTGGTAAAAACTTGTTTCAGGACAATTTTCCAGAACTAGGACTAATTCGCCCAGAATGGCGAATGAGTCCCACCAAGCCTAAAAAGTAGCAATTTCATAATTTCAAAGATATTTCCATTCTTCAACACATTTCCAAGTGCACATCATTTTCTGTTACATTTTCCTACTCTGTTTTGATTGCATGTTTAAAGCATTTTATAGGTCGTTTAGGTCTTTTTGTATTTCACACCGTGTTTTCAAACATCTTGCATTTTCTAGGTTTACATTTGGTAGTGAATCTCTTTTATCAATTTTCAGCCATTAGGACAATCCCCTTTGACATATTTCAATATCCTTTGCACTGAAATCTCAAGGGTTTGTTCTTGAGTGAGCCATTAAGATTTTTCTACCTCTCTTTTTAGGTTCAAAACCCTAGAAGCGAAAAGAGAGTACCCTATTTTCTATGTTTCAATGATATGCAAAATTTCAATGCAAAACAAGTAACCCTAGATGAGATCTTAATTCAATGCAAATCTAAATGCAAATGAATGCAATATCTAACTTAAGATGCAATGAGAGACTCTAAAAATTAGAAAATTGCAATGTTCAATATGTCGGGTTCACCATAATGAAACACCAAAAAATGGGTTCACCAAAATGTTTAATGAAAAAGATGATGAACCACTATTTTTCTAAGGGATGTTTCACTCAATTGTGTGTATGATAAGATACAAATAACAATAAAAAATGCTACCTAACTATTATAGCAACTATGGGGGAAATTGTTAGAGCATAAAAAGTTGTGTACCTAGTCAAAAAGTTGTTATTTTTGAGCTATAGAGGACTCGTTTGCCTTCAGTGGAGAATGGGTCCCTGTTAGGGTTTCAAAAAATGAGATCATAGTCTTGTTCCTTGATGTCTGCACTCTCAAATTCCTTGTTATCAACTTCTGAAAGTCTGTAGCTTTGATTCCTTCATTTTGCACTTTGAATGATTACTTTTGCAACTTGACAACTTTGACACTCTTGCTCCAAACTTGCTCCACTTGATCTTCAACCTATAAATATGCAATCACAAACTCAAGGGATGGAAACTTGTTTATTGTTAGTAAATGGGGGTTTTCCTCAGTCAAACCACTTGTAGGTAATTAAACCAAATGATTAAATAAGGAAATTGAAGCATGAAACATGAAATAATGAAGTGTTGATACCTTGAAATATGTCTTGTGATGAAAATATGCAATCTAACATGTACTGTCCATGAAGAATGTAGATCTTGTATTCCTGAATGTGATTTGAACAATGGTTACAATAGATATTCAATGCTACATCCACCTCTTTAGCTCAACAACATGAATGAATGCATCAAACCCTTGACATGATGATATGACTTTGAATTGTTGCAATAAACTCTTGAAATATACCTTGAAAATGCCTTATGAATGCTCTTGATATGCTCTATAATTCTCTCTTGAAATTTCTAGAATGCTTCATAAACTTGCTAGATATTGTTAGGAGAAAGAATGTGAATTAACCCCTTATTTATACTAAATTAGGAGATTAACCCTAAAATTCAAACAATTAAGACCGACACCAGATCTAGAAAGAAACATTACTAAATTCCTACCAGAATAAAATTCAAAAAGGGGGGTCTCATTAAGGTAGGACCCATTCACTATCTAGGGTGAATGGGTCATGGCTCAGTTTACCAGGACCTAACCCTACGGGATTGAAAGAAGGCTAAAACCCCATTTTAGATCAACTAAAAAAGGGGGGTCCTATTAAGGGAGGACCCATTCACCACCTAGAGCGAATGGGTCATGGCACCATTTTCCAGGACCTAACCTTGCCCAATGAAATATTTTGTTAATTAAATTATGAGTGTCAGGATAGATCTTCAAGAGGTGTCAAAATTAAGACTTAAATTTGAATTAACTGGAGTTAATTACTCCAATTAACCAAAATCAATTAAGATGACCCTAGATAAATGTGAAAGTGCTTTATAACACTTTACAACACCTAAATAA
>VDFB02353187.1:0-11484 GCA_007258455.2 Sequoia sempervirens
TTTGTCTTGTGTTTTCGTTTTGGGGATGACGCAAGGCGTCGTGACACCCTATGTCTCTTCCATGTTGACCCAAAAGGCTTTTATTTTTTCCTTTTTACCTTTTCAGTTTCTCTTTTTCATTTGTCATGTTTTTTCCTTTTAGGGATGATGCAAGGCATTGAGACATTCATGTGTTCTTCATGTTGACCCAAAAGGCTTTCCTTTTTCCTTTGCTTTTTTCTTTATTTCTCTTTTTCATTTTTCTTGTGTTTTCCTTTTGGGGATGACCAATGGTGTTGAGATACCCTATGTCTCTTCCATGTTGATCCAAAAGATATTTCATTATCTTTGTTTTTCATTTTCATTTTTGTCTTTTGTTTTCCTTTTGGGGATGACGCAAGGCATCGAGACATTCGTGTTTCTTCCATGTTGAACCAAAAGTTTTTTCTTTGTTTTCACTCTCTTTGTGTCATTCTTCCAGTTCTATGTGTATTTGGGGGATGATGACAGTTCCAAGCTCTCTAAAAATAATGTAGCAAAGAACATACTGACCCCAAATCTATAGATCCCTTGTGTGTTTGGTGTTTTCATTTTGGGGGAAACCCTTTCTTTTCTTCTTCTCTCACATGACGTAGCTTTACTCAGAAACATATGACTTGGCATGGGGATTTCCAAGTTGGCTCTCATGTCTTCTTTTTTGTTTGCATTTTTCATTGCTACTTTAAAGTAATTGCTCACATCATGGTGTTTAACAATTTATTTAAAGTGGGGGCATACATTGGAATTATTCTTTTGTATTTTCCTTTTTGGTTCTTAGTGCAACTTTCTTACTTCATACAATGCATTTTTTGCTTTGTGGATACATTGGGTGTAATGTCCTCCAGAAGCGTGATCTATCTTAGCATATTGCATTCCTCTTAGTGGCTTGATGTGATGCACTGCATCCCCTAAGTTTTGAATTCTCTATTCTCTGATTGGTCCTCTCTTGGAGACATTAGGCACAATGTTCACTAAGTTAAAGACCTCGCATGAACTAAACAAGTCTCCTTTGAAAATTCTTTGCATGTTGCATTTTTGCATTTGTTGTTATATGGCCACCTTGCATAACACAACTTGCATTCCTGTAGTGCCATCTCGTTTGTTCATGAGCTCCAAGCATATGAAGTTTTGCTTGCCTCATGAAGCTCAAAAATTATTTTTGTGTGGTGCCTTATTAAAGTTATCAAGAGGTCTAACTTTGGTATGGTTGAATGGGAAGCCCAATATGAGGCATGAATTTCCCCATATCCACTTGCATGTGTTTGAGTGCATACCAACCATGAGTGTATGTTTCTCACCTTTTAGGACTTCTCACCTGGAAGACAACCAAGAGTTTCATCGCCTCAGAGTGAGTATGTTTTTTCCAAAAAAATAGCCTAGATTTGATCCACATCGAGATAGACAAACGGTCGAAGCTTGATCCAATTCTTTTATTTCAACTTTTTCTCTTTTCATCTTTGGTAGTGTATGCTTGGCCTTGTCATTTTTCAATCATTTTCATGTGCGTTCCTTTGTGCTTATGTTAGTTTTCCGTGGGATCTTGATCCTGGGGGCTTGATCACCTCTCTTGATCGTTGTCATCTCATCTTGCTAGCATTGGTACATTGGAACCCATCTTGATGTGTGTTTGTCTACTTTAGTGTGAGTTTGAAGCAGGTTCATCCTCTCACTAAAGTGGGGGATAAATGGAGTCATCGAAAAAGTAACCCTTCTACTTTTTCTGACTTGTTTGGGCCCTCCTTGTGACTTTGGCTTAATGTTGCCTTGATTTAGTGTTGTAATGTGGATAACACATTCACATTAGGTCTTGGGCCGTTGTGAACTAATGGGATTTCAATTGTGCCTTGCAAAAATGTTGTGAAGTGATGTAACACACTTTCACACTTTTCTAGGGTTTTATCAATTAACTAAGCATAATAAACATAATTTTAATCATAATTAATCTTAATATTTCCTTATTTGGAGTGTTGTAACACACTTTCACATTCCTCTAGGCTTGTCATTAATAATTGGGCTTTCTTATGCTTTAATTGGCCCTGTTTTGCATCCACAAGCCTCATTTATTACATCTTTTTGAGAATAATCCTGACTCCAATCAGTAACCAATCATAATTTAGGTGTTCCTGGCTTGTGTGGCCAAGATATAGTGTCTGGGACTCATTCACCACCTTGAGAGAATGAGACCCACCTATGTCTTTTTGGCCCCGATGCAGGTTTCACACATTTCTAGACACTTTTCATTTTTGGTCCCATACATTATGTGTAATGGGACTCATTTTCCACCTTGGGCGAATGAGTCCTGTTGACCAAAATTCAAATTTAAATAAAATTTTCAATGAGATTTTATTCTCCTAGATCTGATGTCAGCTTGTAGTGTTGTATTTTCAAGAATTCTTGCATAATTAAGTATAAATACAAGGTTCTTTCACTCATTTCATCCTAACAAGCAATCAACTGATCCTAACATTCAAGAGTTCACAAGAGCATTCAAGGAATTTCAAGGGAAGATTATCAAGCATCTTAGAGCATTCTTCAAGTGTCATTCATCATGTTTTTTATTGTGCTAACATTTGTGATGTAAAGTTTATGATCCAAGCAAGCATTTCAAGCAAGATCCATCTCATTCAAGCTAGAGTCAAGAACCACATCCATTACAACCATTTCAAACATAATTGCAAGGGTTTGGTGAGTTGCAACATTATCTTTTGTTCATTCAACACTATCCATTCATATTTGCTTTCATTTCAAGGTTTAATTACAAACAAGGGGTTTGACCAAGGTAAACCCCTATTCACTAACCTCAAAACATTTTTCCCTCTTCTTGTGTGTGATTTGTAGAGCAAGGTTAAAAATTTACTAGGAAGCAAAGGTGGAGAAAAGTTGTCAAATCCTCAAAGTTGTCAAAGTTGTCATCAAGCCTTGGAGAAGCTTGGAGAAGGTCTACAGGTGGCAATTTGTAGTTTCAGATCTGGAAACCAGTCAAAAAGAGCATAGCAGACCGAGAGGCACAAAATCCAATTCAGAATTTCCAGAAAGTAGAAGTGGACTAATTCACCACTATTGGAGAATGAGTCCCACTATATAGGCCTGATCAAGATTTTTGTAGATCTGGATACCCTTTTGGCTGAAACCTGTTCTAATGCATTTTCTTGGAAACTGGATTGATTTGTGCAGCTTGGTGAATGAGTCCCAGTCACCATCAACAGTAGAATTTTCAGTGATCCAGACCTCCATTCTACCTTCTTTAGTATTCCAGGTGCACACTTCCAGTCTTATAGCTTTTTACTCTATTTTATTCATCTTTTTAGATCATTTAGCATTTTTTTGCATATCACACCATGTTTTCAAATTCATTGTCTTTTCCAAGTTTACACTTGGCGGTGAACCCCTCATTAGCTATCATTCAACCCCTAGGATAACCCTATTGCTAGATTTCAATCTCCTTTGTACTGAGATCTCTAGGGTTTTCCTTGAGTGGAGCCTCTTTGAAAGTGGGTGTGAATACATCATTATTCATCTATTCCCCCATTTTTCATAAGTTCCACTCATGACTAGGTTTCTTGTAGTAGCTACAAGTTGGCCTTTCCTTCTTTCAATAATTCCCCTTTGAAGAGGAGGATTTGGAGTAAACTTTTGTTGTAGAGGTGATTATGCTTGATCTTTTTGTGACTTCTTTGTTACATCCCTTACATTGAGAATATGAGTTTGGTTATGTATTTCGAATGCAATGTTAGTTGCAAGTAACTGCTTTCATGTGAATGCGATTTGCAAGAAGAAGTTTTAAATTTCTTAATATAAATTGTATGTGCAACATGAATGATTTTCCATGCACAAAATTGTAAATGAAATGTTATGAATTATTCAGAACTATCTAATCCTAGTTTTTCTTGTCAAGTGGTTGCAGGATAGCTAGTTCTCTAAGGAAAAGGGAAATATCATCAAGGAGAGTACAAAACCAATAAAGAATCATGAATTATCATTATGTCGTAAGCTAGGCTTAAACTAAATTATTACCTTGGTCAAGAGTTTCAATAACTAAGCACCTTATATTTTTAATAAAGTTAAATATTGTAAAGGTGTGACCACTTGTCTTGCTCGATGGAACCTTTTTAATCATATTTAAATTATTCTAAAAGAAAATGGAATAGTCTTAACTGCCACTATACCAAGAACTTGACGTCCATGCATGGACGTTACAAGCATGGAAATCAAATTCTTGGGGAGGCTCTCTATTTCTTGGGGGGAAAACCATTGAATCATTTTTAGGGGGCATGAAGCATTCAATTCTCTCTATCTATCATAGTTCTTCGTTTGTCCTGCATCGAACTTCTTGTCATTATTTTTCATATCATCCTTGGATTTGAATCTTTATCTCTCTCTCAGCAAGTTGACATAGAGCATTAGGAAAATTTCTTGCTGTATCATCTCATTCTATGTTTTGTTTGATCTATCGCTCATTTTATTTTCATTCATCGACCTAGCTTTGGCTCTATAGATTCTTATTGAAGCTTAGTTCATAGTTGAAATCACCAATCTTGTGGCTATTGATCTTTAGTAGATTGAAAGAGTTTTTCTTGACAAGCTCTCAGTAAATATCATCTTCGATTTGGGCTCTTATTTTCTTTCTCAGGTGAGTACTATTTGTTTTCATCATATTCTGGTAATTGATACTTGTAGATGTTTGATGTGTGTGATAAATTTAGAGCTTAGGCCTTCATGTAGATTCTTGTTGTTGATGTGAACCTTGTTAAAGACTAAAATTTGTGTCAATGTTTGATAAGCTGCTATAAGCTTTTATGGAGATCATGTCATTGTTCTTTTGTATAAGAATTTTCCCCTGTTAACAGAAAAGTAATCGATAGAATTTTCCTTGAATCCTAAGTTTAGTCTTGAATGCATGTTCATTTGTAGCTTCATTTTTGAACTGAAACCATGGGGTCGAATCTTTCCCATCTATATATTTACTTGATAATAAGTTAGAGTCGAATCTTGGTCTTCTATACCTTTAAAAACTTGTCATTTGAATGGAGCTGAACTATTTTCTTCTCTCATGAAATACTGTTAATCTAATTCAGTCGAATCATGTGCATGATAAATCTGGTTATGGAACGATAGTGCTATTTAATTTTGAAGAACTACAGAAAAATATTGAAACATGAACTTAAAGAATATACATCTCAAATTTTGCGATTTCTTATTGATTTCCCTTGTGAAGGGACGAGTTTCTTCTGTTGGAAGAAGCATGAGACACCAATAGGTCTTGGTTGGGTAGAAAAAACCTTGATGATATTTCTCTTTCCTCTTGTTAAAGATGTTTAGCATTTCAACATGATGATGATTGCATAATGTGTTTCTCTCTTCTGTAAGTTCAGGTACAAACAATTGTTTATTTAAGTTACTTTAAATTACTGCAATTAATGTTATTTAATTGATGTATTGCTAAATGCAAATTTTAAATGGAAAATTTAGATAGTTATTTCCTTTACTTTGTTATGAAAGATAGTTAGATAATGATGCCCTAACAATTATTCTCTTTTTAGTTCGTTATCTATTGTTTGGGAAATCCCTAGATTGTTAGTTATTTAGTTGCCTCTTAGCTAAACTTGACAATATAACTACTTCTCTATTAACTGTAAGATGTTAGTTGTTACATTCTTGAACTGCTTTTATTTTTTTCCAGGTTTCCTTGATTCCTTTTTACCCTTCTGTTGACCAGCTATCAAAGCTTGTGAGTGTGAAGGCTTAAGAAGACCCATGAAAAGAAGCTTTCCTTTTTCTTGCATCAACATTTCAGAAAATGAAGCAAAAGAAGGTGTAGTGAATGTATCCCATTGTCAAACTATGAGTGTGAAAACTAAAAACAAAACCTACATATTCAGGTCCAAGCTTGTTGAGAGAGCTATAGACAAGTTGAATGTCTTTCTTCTCTAAGCCATATGAATTACATTGTGCTCTAAGGTCACTAACCTTTGTTATGTATAACCTTGGATGTTGTCAAAAGACTTTGGATCAAGTCTCAATAGTTTCTTTTCAATTGGATAACCACAAAATTCATCAATTGTACCATACAAAGTTTTTAATTTTTCCCATGCATCGTGTGAATCTTTACAAGCTTCAATTTGAAACATTATATCAAGAGAAACTAAAATTCTTAGACAACCAAGAGATTTTGTATGTTCAAGAATCCAGAGTAATTTTTCCTTATCATTTGTGGGTTTAGTTACCTTCTTCTCAACATATGGTGTATATCCTAGTTGCATTAAGGCATTCCATGCATTTTGATGCCATGTATTGTAGTTGTATGGTGTTAGCAATGGAAACTTAAATGTACCCATAGTGAAGGAAAAATAGAGCACAAAGTAGAAGAGATGTACAAGCACAAATAAAAAAAGAGACCCCCCCCATTTTCACTCAATCAAAGAACCCCCAGAGAAAATGATTTGGCACTTTATATTTAGTGTAGTTACAGATTTTTTGATTTCAATGCTTTTACAAATCCTCAAGAAATGAGCATATGTTGAAAGTAAAATTTTAGTGCAATTTCATATGAAATTAGTAGCATCAAAGTGAAGTACATGAAAAATCATGCACTTTCAAAAAAAGAATCATCTCGATCTTAGGTCGTATGCAAAAGTTAATCATCTTTGGAGTTCTTAAAATGATAACAATGAGGTGTGCTCTCCGAGAATCAGCAATTTTTGAAAAAAATGTGCACCAAAATTTGAAACCATTTTCACCAATGTGTAGAGCATGAAAAATATCAAAATAAAAAAAAATTGCACACAAATTGAAGGTCTAGAACCCGAGTTATGAGCTTTCAAAGTTGGCCTTCAAAAACCAACTCATCAATGAAGAGGGGTATGAAAATCTTCCACCAAATTTAGAAAAACTACTGCCAAAGTTAGTGGTCCGCCAAAGTTAAATATCCACCAAATAATTTACACCTTTGCCAAATTAGCGGACCTTTAAGTAAAGTTAAATAACTAGATTTAAAAACTCGCTAAATTTGCCACCAAATTTGATGACTTTGCTAAAAAAATCAGTGAATTTAAAATGTTTATATTTTTTAATAAAAAATATTAAAAAGTTATTAAAAAGTGTCGGCAAATGTTTTAATCATATGCAGGCTTTAAATTTTTTAAATTTTTTAACATTTTAAAAAGCATTAAAAAAATTTAAAAACTTTAAAAAGGTCTGAAGGCCGATGTTTTTTGCAAGGTCTACCATGAGACAACAAAATTAAGCTATGACCTTGTAGGTGCTACAACCAAAGAGATTACAACGTACCAACCCTTCGTCTTGGCAGCTGGCAATATAAAATGAGTCTGCCTAAACAATATTTGCATAAGTATACGTGGTTTTATTATTATTTTTTGTTTAAATTTTTTTTGTAAGGTTTAAAAAGTGATTTTAAAGGATGAAAAATATATGTATATTTTTAATATTTTTATTTTTTAAAATAAAAAAATTATTAAAAACAAGGAAAATATTTTTTAAACTAGTACGTGCATGGGGGCCGTATGACTTGCTAGACAATTTTTTTTTGCCTCACCTGCTAACTTTGTCCAAAATTGACATTTTAACAATTGATTTTATGGTTTTTGGGCCTTCTGAACATGATGGCAGGGTCAGATTTGACCCAAAATGCTATGAAATGATGGTTCTTTGCTAGATCTAGCAATTATCCTCTCACTTCAAATTGTTGAAGATCATGCCTCTGATGTCTGATTTTAAACGAAATAAAGGGAAATTTTGATTTTCTTAGTTGCTTTGGACTCAATGGTGAGCTCAATAATTTCTCTAGAAAGCTTCAAAAAATCTACAACTGGCAAGCCAATGTTTGAACCCCCTAGAAAATGGTATTTTCTCCACACTTTTCTAATTCTCCATATCATCCAATGATGCAAGAGAGGATCATACTTAATTCTTTGAAAAAAATAGCTCTACACTCCTAGATTGCTTAAAATATTGCTAACCCACAACTCATTCTTGCTCTGATACCATGTAATATTTTTCTAAATAGCCTACCCAAGATGCTAATGACTAAAGGAAAGCAAATACAAAAATAAGAGATGAGAAAGAATAAACTGTATTCCTCTCAAGAGAATACAAACCTACTATGAGCTTGAGAATTGAGATTACAAAGGAAATGCCTTGGTTATATAGGCCAAAGGGAGAGATAGGATGTAACCAGATTATGACAAGTGTTGTCATCTTATAAGGTGTGACAACTTAGGTCATTAAGGCTCAACAACCTTATCCCTATGTAAACTTAAGCTAGTGTGAAGAGGACCTAAGTGGAGAACTAGCTAGGAATTGAACTAGTTAGATAAAGTACCCCTTTCACACTAACAATTTTAGTCAAATTCCTAAGGACCAAAATTTTGTCCCAACATCTAAATTCTTGTCAAATTTTGTCTAAATTTTCAATCTATTCATCAATAATACCATAAAAAATTTATGATCACTTATAACTCCAACAGTTTTACTACAATTCATTTTAGCTAGATCTTATACCACAAAAATTCATGTGGATTTGATTCAATAGACTTCTAAGCTTCTACAACTAGCATCTTGTGCAACTGTTATAGATTCTATTTATAGTATTTATACTAATTTATTGTGTTTTCCCTCATTTCCACCATTAGAAAAGGTCCCAAAGTTGGGGGAGCATATACCAAGTTTCTTTGAGCTCCTAGGGACATTGTCACCATCAACATGCTCTATACTTTGGATATTTCTAATATTTAGTATGGAGTATAGTTAAGATTTGTTATGAATAAGTATTAGATTTAATTTTGATTAAGTATTAGATTTAAATTTTTTTAAGTAGATTGTTTTTTGTGTGTTCAAAAAGTTGTTAAAAATTTAGATTGGCTTGTAGCTTAGATTAGATTTAAATTTTTATTGTAGGGTAGGTTAATTTTAAAAATTGCAGTTTTAGGTTAATTCATCATCATTGCTCCAATGCAAAATTGGAGGTGTTATAAAAGTTTCATTATTTCTCTTTATTGCAAATTCATAGAGAAAATTAGAGAAAAAATATTTCAAGCCATTTTGAAAGCAACATATTAAAAATTTAGTTGTCATCAAACAAAGATCTTTTTCATTTCATGTTTGGAAAAAAAATTTATTAAAAAATTAAAACACAAATCATAGATGCAGACAATTTAGGGAAAATATTGAATTACATTACCTAAATTAAAAGGAAGAATTCACATTTCATTTGGATTTCTGATGTAGAGAGAGGTGGAGACCTTCTAAAAATGACTCACACATGAACATCAGATCAATTTCAAAATGGGTTTCAAAGAACTCATCAAAATTCCACCATATAGCATGTCCTTCCTTGTAGCATAGGCAACTTGGTTTAAGCCACTTTACACTCAAGCTTTCCAAAACACTTAACAAATAAAATATGGATTGAGATACCCTTTTAGGGCCTACAAAACATATCTAAAAACCAACAATGATTCTTTTGGACCAACATATACTTTCAATACACCTACCCTGCTCAAGGCTACTCAATTAGCCTACTTTTACAAAGCAACCCCCCTCTAACTTCATCCCATAACCATGAAACTTTCAACAATGTCTCAAATTGTCTCAAAACTAAGGATTTTCAAGGTCCTAACCTTCTATGATACCTCTAAGATCCTTGATCACAAAACCCTCCACAAAATGTCTCAAAACTAGGGCTTCTTGAAAACTAACCTTCCAATAACTTCCAAAACTTGTTTATTGACCCTACACCATTAGGAAAACATATTTGGACTATCCCAACTCAAAAACATACCCCTCCTTAAGGCAGATCTTCCACTGCTATACTCTAGCCTCCATCTTCAAGCACTTTGCACTATGAAATCTTGGTGTACACCGCATGATTCCTCTTTCCTGCACTTTAGTTTGTTAGATTGATATGATATAGGTTAATTATGATCCATTTCATTGGTATCAGTCATATATTCCCATGAAATGGATCATTCATCCATGAAAAACCCTCAAAGTAGTGGAAAATTTGTGTTTTCCTTGAGGACAGTCAATATAAAATGCAAAGAAAGTAATTATTACTGATTTTAGAGCCTTTAATGGTGTTAAAACATGTAAACACAAACTCCTAAAGTATCCTACTAGACATAACTTCAATAAAAATCAAGTATTCATCAAAAGAACACAATAAAATGCAAGAAAATTGTGTTTTTTCACTATTTCCTATAGCAGTCCGTACAGTCACCTCTCCAGTTGATCAACCTTCGTACAAATGATTATTTTGAGGTTATAGATCAATCCATCAACTTTCCCAACCAATTAGAGTTGTTTTTATTACATTGAAGTTGATTAATCCCCTAAAACTCACTTACCCGCCCAAAACACAACTAACCGTTGGAATTCAAAAATTTGAATTTCCAAACTTTATTTATTGATTTGTATTGACTAAAAACTATCTACCCTTTAACATTTAAGCTTAATTGATATAATTAAAACATTATAGACCTACCTACACCCTTTGGACACTATTGATCCACTTACAAGGTTTTTTTGGTCCTATGGTCCTTTCAGGACCCTTAGGACTTTTGATATTCCCATTACCTTTATTCATCCCAAATTCCATTATAGGCTCCAAGACACCATAATTGATGCTCTGATATGATGGAAAGGTCCTCCTGACCCCTGCACACTTCTGATCCTTGAAGAGCTCCTTGAAGGCCTTGGGTGCTCCTGCACCATTCTCCCCAAGAAAGAAAGAATTCTTGCCCCAAGAAGTATCCCATGTGTTGCCACCAAAAGACCCCTTGCTCTCATATGTTTTCATCTTCCAATGAGAGGGTATGTAGTCTCCCAAAGTCACTATCTTCCTCTTTTTCCAATCTGCACTCTTGACAGAAACAAAATATGGATTAGTGTGTCCTCTTTGTTGTCTAATCTCAATCTGTATTTGTGCCCTATTCCCGACCTCATTCCACTAACTCCCTTGTGAAATGACACCACCTCTATCACCCTCAACTATAGGGAATTCAATATTCCCCACCTTAATACCATCCAAGTCCCACAAATTCTAGTTTTTAGGACTGTATCCTTCACAACCCTGCTACAACTTGTCTTTTCTCAACCTACCAATGTCTTCCCCTGTTTCACCCTGCTTGTTCACCTGCAAATTCTTCTCAAAACAAATCACAAAACTATCATTAGACTACTCCAAAGGCAAAGGCACTAATTTGTATCTATTATCTCCTTTGTGAACCAAATATGTGTTATGGAATCCATCATGCAATGTCCTTCTAGCATACTACCATGGTCTCCCCAAGATGATATGACCACAAGTCATTGGAATGACATCACAAAGCACCCTATCATGATATGATCCAATTGAGAAATCTACATAAGATCTCTTACAAATCTCTACATGTTGTCCTTGAGTTACCCAAGTGGCCTTGTAGGGAGTAGGATGATCAAATGTTTCAATCC
>VDFB02353188.1:0-83546 GCA_007258455.2 Sequoia sempervirens
GCAATAAAATTTTCGACGGAATGGCTTAAATTTTGGTTTGGCTAGACGAAATTAAGGACAAAATTGGAAAATACACTCTTAGCCAAGAAAAATGGAAGGAAAATCGAAATAGCCATGGGTCCAAAACGAACAGGTTGGAATTAATTAAAATATTTTTAATATTTTAATAATTTTTACTGCTTGGAAATTTAAAAATGCCTTGGACAAAATCGAATTCGCCAGACGATGTTTTGGAGGAAAATAATTTGTGCCGGCCAGAGATAAAATCCGATGGGCAAAATTAAATTCGCCGTGACTTCAGGAGAGAGAGTGTTAAAAATTTAACTTCGGAGCTAGAATTCAGGAGGGAGAAAATCTAAATTTGTTTATTTCTTGCAGGTGGATGACGACACGAGGCGAATCTTCAAAGAAGAAGCAATGGCGTGGAATGGTGGCAAGTCTGCTTCAAGCCAAATGGAGCGAGGGAAAAAGGATGGGACGGCACAAGAAAGTCTGGCTTTTCCGAAGCAGGCATGTCCAAACCTTTACAAGGTCCGACTCTGCTTGGAGAAGGTATGTCCAGACATCCATAAGATCCGCCAAGTACAATGGCAAACATGATGCAAAGTCCGACCTAGACCAAGAAAAGAAATGTCAAAGTGTTGAGAAGGTTCGCCAAGCATAAAGAAAGATGGCAAAACCGCTAGCAAATCCGACTTTGCTCAACTGAGAAATGGCACAAGCATGATAAAGTCGACTTCTCCCTAGACATGTTTGTCCAAAGTGGCTTGAAGTCTGATTTAGGTCGAGAGAGAAAACGTCCAAGCTCATGTGAAGTCCGCCCAAGGAAAGGATGAGAAAATTGGCTAAGTGTTGATAGCTTGGGGAGAAGAATTCACTAAGTGTTGGATGGACAACAGGAAGGATGAAGAGGAAAATAAAGAAGAAATGAATAAAACCCTTAGCACAAGCCGGATTCAGAATTGAAGGCAAATCCACAGGCAAAGTTCATCCAAAACCTTAGACAATTTCTCGGCACAAATTGGAGAATTCAGAGAGGAGATCCCAAGGAATAGCATCAACCCAGCTCAAGCAGGAGGAAGTTCAAAGCAACCAACTTCAAGACCAGACACCTATTCCAAGGGGAGACTTCCAGACTCCAAAGATTCCAATACAGGCAAGGGGAAGAAATCAAATTCAAGATCAAAGCTAGGAAGGAACAAGCATGAGATTGAAGTCATGTGAGAGAAAATATTCTAAAGGCAAGCCGTGGAGAAAAGCGAAGCAACAAGGGAGGGACATCCGGCCGCGGTGGTAGCCTGCGTCATCTTCAACCAGTAAATTGTTCCAATCAACGTAACAACTTTCTATTTTATTGTTGGTTTATATTTAGCAAAGGACAAGTGTCCTCGAATGTAATTTTCTCATTGAGGTGAAAGTGACAAAACCCTAATTAGGGTTTGGTTGTAATAATCTTGGCCGTTAATCTTGTTTTAATCTCGGCCCTTCATTTCATTTTTGAGGCTCTATATAAACTAGTGCTCTCTCATTTTCATTTGTGTGGAGACGGAATATGTGTATTGTCGCATTGAGACTATTTTAAATGATAAAAGCTCTTGAGCATGATTTTCCTTGAATAACTTCTTATTGTTGAATAGTAAGCGAGGTTGCATATCATCTTCCGCCATAGATTAGAATTAAAGTTAGATTAAGTAGAATTTGCTTTGAAGGTTGTTAATTGAATGAGAGATTGATCGCATTGACTCAATGGTGAAGTGTAGCTCATACTTTTTTCGAATGGACGATTTGCATTCGATTTGTAAAGTTAGCCTGAGCTCTTAATCATGGAAGCTTAACTTCAGCCTCATTCGAGGTTTGAAAATTATTCTCACAAACCCCTTGAAGATTGCACCCATTTTGCGTATGTTGTCCAACAGGAGGCGAAACAAAGTGTGGTTTATTTCTCTTCACCGAGTCCTTACTGTCTCTTGAGTTCTTAGGCTTAGACTAGATTCTCCGAACCCTTGTCTTTTTGCCATTTTTTTTGAGATCCACCTTGAAAGTCCTAATTGAGAGCCCTTAATGACAAATTCCCTAAATCCTAAACTTGTGAAGATTGTTCTCACGTAAGTTCCCTTGTTCATTACCAGCAAATCACAACGGCCATTGAGCTTATCCACACGCCGACCACTAAAGAAACCTTGAATCGCATATGATCTTCTCTCTAATCTTAGCATACGCGTGGTTTTTCACAGAGATAAAGTGTCTTTGGACATTTTTATTCCTCGATGTTTGGGTGATTACAAAACACTCATCAATTTGGGACCTAGTTCCAATTGGCGGATAAAAAGCATTTTTAAATGCTAATTCAAAATAATATTAAATAATAATAATATAATATTAAATAATTAATAAATAATAAATTTAAATTATTATTAAATAACATTTAATATCTCTGGTCGACCTTTCCAAAGGCAAAGTATTTATGTCGATCATGTTTTCATTGTTGAGCATCATGGAATGAAGACATTGAAAGTGACCGCGTAGCGGGTCTCAGCCTAGTAGGACATAGTCTCTGCCAATGGTTTGGTGTCGTCATCCCTTAATTTCACATCCATTGATTTCCGAAAAATCTATCACAAGCGGGAGCTCTACACAGGATTGAAGCAGGTTTGACTATTCTATCTGAAATCCGATCTCATCCTGGGCACATCATCTGACTATGAAGAGACATCAATCGCCGTCATTCATCTCACTCACGGGAGGCAATCAAAGGAAATCTTCATCGTGTGAGAAGCAAGTCGGAGGCAAGTCAAGATAAATATTGGACACATCAATTGAGCATTTCGGGAGCTGCTTACATTTCTATATTGAGTGTCGTGTCTATTCTTCTGTATGAAGAATTCTCTCCATTGTGGTGTCAGGACTTCTATATCATCTTGGCCACATTCGTCAGACACTCACGCATTCCTCCACCGAGTCAATCCGTCATTTGAGTATCTTCAGCACACCACTCCATCACTAAGATTCGATTTGAAGAGACCACGATCTATATTTTTGTCACTGTGATTGGCATCGAGGAGTATCTTGTTCAATACAGATATACACTTATTGAATGCCTATGATTCTGATATTGCATCTATACCGTGCTTTACATATAAATCTGTAAGCTCCTCTTGTGGAATATTTTCTTTGTCGTGGTGAAGCGATCTGTGCATTTCAAGCACTGTGAGTTAGCATTGACAGTTAGCTACTGATACCGTGCATTTTTGTGTTTGGGTTTTGGACCTTGGTTATACTATCAGTCTTCATTATTGCTATGACCACCATTAACTGATGAGCACTGATTGGTTCGGGTTCCACGTTGATGTAAATTGTGTGTATGTTCATCTTATTCCTTGCAAATGTGAACAGTTCAAGAATCCTCTGTGAATAAATTTGTGCAGGCTTGAGTTAGTTATCTTCTTGTATGCAATTTATATCTGTTATGGAACCATTTTCGTGTCGAGCTCATTACAGCAAGACCTTTACGTAAGTTTCTACCTTCAAAGACTATTTACAATGGCTATTTGTATCCTGTTGTACCCCAAAATAAAAAATTTTGTTACACTTAGATATTTTGAAAAATGAGTAAAAGTCTTGTCAAATCAGTCAAAAAAGGTCAAAATTTGGGTGTGCATGTCTTGCATGAGGGGTTAAAACGCAAAATTTTCAAAATCTGACGATCTAGATCTGCTAAGAGTAGCTAAATCTACAAAACCCAGATCTCAGTTTTTCATCCCTAAATTTTAGGAAAACTGCTATTTTTAGAAATTTTCTAAAATTAGTAACGTTTTCTGGGTTTTTCTAAGTTTCTTTCGAAACGGATACTGGCAAAATTTTCTAAAAATAGGAAATTTCTAAAACTAGAAAGTTGGTCCGACAGGGTCCGAACTAATTTTGATTGGCTCAAAATGCGTCCATATCAGGCTGGTGCAGTCAGAATCTTAAAATAATCAGTTTTGCCCTACTGGGTCTATTCTGCTTTTCATAAGCATATCTGGAACTCTGAGATCATCAATGGAGGTCATTCGACTGCCAGGCGTCAATTTCAGCACTTAAACTTCCAGCAGAGGGTGAAAAGATGAACATGCACGAGGAACGAGGAAGAAAATTGAAAAGTAATGAAGATTTTCTAAGTCTACTGAGTTTAGGCGCCCCTGTTGAAGAAAGGCGCCCACCTTTTTAGGGCACCAGATGAGTGAATTAGGGTTTGGACCTCCAATGGAAGTTGCTCAGTATTCAATCAGCTTCGCGATGAATATCCCCGTCAGAGCATCCGACAATCCAGTCTCCGGCAAATTCGAGTCAAAGTAGAAGATATAGAATGAAGATCTGAAACTTGAAGAAGAAGATTAAAGTAAAATTTTCTAAGTCTGGAGAAACTGGGCGCCCTAGGTGAAGAAAGGCGCCCAACTTTTCAAGGGTTCAAACAGATGAATTTGCAGTCAAAGTTATAACGAGATGTCTTCAAAATGCAACAGGCTTTCCAGTGAGCTATCCAGCACGGCAAACGGAGCTCGCAGTCATCAGATTCAAAGAGCTGAACAGAGGGTCCGATGAGAGTTGAAAAGAGAAATTTGAAAGCAAAGGTGAAAAATGTGAAAAATAAACTAACTCTGGTGAAACTAGGCGCCCCAGCTTGCCAGGGGCGCCCAAGCTTTTGAAGGCCTAAAATCCACTTTTTGGCGAAGGTCTCTCCAGAAGACCCCTCTTCATTCTTCGTCAGCTTCACGATGAGTATAATATCCAGTCAATCCGACGCCCGGAGCTCCAGATCCGACGAGATCTTCTGCAGAAGAGGATTTAATGAAGAAACTTGAAGGTCAAAAAAATGGCTATCTCTGGGAGAAATGGGCGCCCCTGGAAGGAAAAGGCTCCCATGAATTCGGAGGTCAAGATGAAGTCGTTCGCCAGAGATGCCTCCAGAACTTCTTTCTCAGTTTCAGTCAGCCTCCGCCGTGAACCATTCAGCTCGCCTGTCAGGTTAATCTGTCAACGGGAAATCAGAGGCGAAGTAGCATGTCAAAATGAAGAGAAGTTGAAAATATTAAAATTTTGACTAAAACTGGAAGAAGTAGGCGCCCCTGTTGAAGAAAGGCGCCCAAATGTTCATGCCTTAGAATATTTTTCTAAGTTTTAAAAATTTCAAAAGATTGCAAGAGGAGAAGGATGGCGTCCAAATTCAAAGAGACTGAGATTTAGGGTTTTGAAAATAAAAGCAAAAAGAAAGCAAAACCTAAATCAAACCCTAAGTCTATTTAACATCATTCTTTCATGTATTTTTCATTATTTTTGCAGGTAGCATCCAGAGGAGAAAGTTGGAGCAGCAAGTTTGAAGATTTTTGGTGATTCAAGAATCCATCCTTGCTGGTTTTACATCAGATTTTTCAAACCAGCAAGCATAAACCCTTGCTTTTTCAAGCTTTTTGTTCCAGAAGATCAAATTTTTCAAGCAGAAGGCCAAGGCTTTCCTTTTTTCAGTCATCTGGGTCTTTTTGCCTTAATCTTTTGAAGAATTTTTCAAGAACTTCATCGAGTTGCAGCAAGTGCTTTTATTTTGCATGTCAGTGAAAACCTCAGTGCATTCAAATTTCAACCATCTGGGTCCTTTCCAATCAGTCTTCTGAAGAAAACCCATATCGCAGCTTTTTTCAAGAAAGTTCAAAATCTAGGGTTGGCTGCTTTTTCGATCAAACGTCAGGTTTTGCAAATCCAATCAACTGGGTCCATTTCTAATCTTGTTCTGAACAAAACCCAGATGCCAGCTTTTTCAGGAAAAATTAAGAAATTAGGGTTTGCTGCTTTTTCAGGCAAAATTCAAAATTTTCAAAAACAGACGATCTGGGTTGTCTTGCATCGATATTCAACAAAACCCATATCTCAAAAATTTCTCAAAAATTTGTCCGCTTGGAGCACAAAAATCAGCATTCTAAAAATAGAAATTGTTCAAGACTTGTCTGAACTAAGGCGAGTTTACAGTCATTCTTCGAGTTTTCTGAAATGGAGTACACTCTAATGTTTTCAAGTCCGAATCAGCTCTCTTTCACAATTATATCAAAACAGCTGAGACAGACTTGCATCATGTCAAGCCGGTGTTCGATCTACATGCCTTGGAGAGAGCAGGCAACACTTCAATCAAGAACCTGGGACATTCTGGACTCCTCGCAGCAGCGTCAATTCCTATATCAGTTCAGAGCCTTGAGTTCGTAATCGCTTGCATTAAGCATTACAACCCGGCTACAAGGGAGATCCAGTCAGCAGATGGTAGATTGATTTGCAGTCTAAAGCCTGATATGGTCGAAAGGTGTTTTTCCATTCCCCCGTGGCCTGAAAGCGTAACTCTTTCAAAGGAGGAATGTGAAAGGATGTGGGATATGCATAAAGATAAATATAGCAAGAAGATTGCACAGAGATGGATGAAAGAAAAACATAAGACTCGCCAAGTCACACTTCAAGATGTCGAAAGTTCGAGAAAGCGCCAATGAGCCGAAGATTTCCTAAGATCTATTGCGTGATGCAAGATATTCTTGAAAAGCGGTGTTTTGTTGTTGATAGCATAGATGCACCGAACCGGGACACAATCTCTAACTTCCTAGCGGATGTGATCGAGCTTTAAAGCAGCTTTCTTCTAGAAGCTTTCTTTCTTTCTATTCTTGGAATAATCCTTATCCATTCTTTGAGGATAGAAAGAAGATAAGATGTAATAGTTGGCGTTTCCCACTTTTCTCGCTTTCTAGGGTTTTATCTTTCTAGATTTAGTAATAAAGCTTGCTTGTGAGCAAGCCCTAGATTGTGAAAGCAAGGAGATTTTAGGGCTCCCTACTCCTCTGCTTCTCTATAAATAAGAGTCTTTGCTCATTTAGTTTTTAACCGTGCTAGTGAGAACAAAACGCTGAGCCTATTGTGCCTTCTATTTGTTGCTCAAGTATTGTTCATTTGTGTTGTGATAAGCAAATTGTTGAGCCTCTTTAGCCAACAAGGAGTTAGTGTGATTGTTTTTTCATTGTGTTAAGAATAAGTTTGCAAGCCTCCTTAGCTGCAATTTCTTGTCAAGGCATGTTAGAAGTGAGCTTTGTTTCGAGATTTGAGTAATAAAATCATGAGCCTCTTTTGCCTTGGTCCAAAATCTCAGATTTCCATTATCTATGTTCTACTTTTATGATCTTTATTTCAGCTTGCAGTGAAGTGTGTAGGTGTTCGTTGAAAGAGAGATTATTGAAGTATTTTTGTCAGAGAATCTACCTTGTTAATTTCTAACTTCTCTTGCTCTGCTATTACTTGAGAGGTTAGGAACGTCTTTAGTTTAAGTTAGTCGTAGTTGAACTTCTTATTAGAAAATCTCAGCTGCGGCGTTTGTGTTTAAAAAACCTTGTGCTCTAAGCTGATCAAAAAGATAGGCAACTTAGTTTTAATTTACTTTCTTTCAAACACCATTAGCAAGAGGGAGCTTCCCCTCCTAATTTGAAAAGCAGTTTATCTGTGCATAGCTGTCCGTTTTCAAATCCGCATTCCAGAGGTGCGAATTTAAACGCCAACATATCCCACATGCACTTTACTACTAGCATCGTCCTCCTTGTTATGCAATGCTTGAGGCTTCCACCTCGACGACTACCATTCAAACAATCTTCAAAGGAATTAACCTCTTGGCAAGCACTATACACTCACCGTAGAAACTCCATGTCTAGGGTTTGCGACTAGTATACAATTGCAAACGCCTAGATGACCATGTGAGTGGTGGGGTTGCCAACTTTCCAACACCAATGCATAGCTCTCGACATGTTCTACATGATTATAACATTTGTGCAAGTGATTTGGCCTCGATATCATTAATCTCTTTTTGCACCCTAATTCTTAATTTCAATGACCTTGTGCCCTAGTCACATTATACATACACAAGACACAAAAGTATAAATAAATTCAGTTGTACAAGTGATTTGGCCTCAATATTATTAATTTCTTTGCACCCTAATTCTTAATTTCAATGACCTTGTGCCATAGTCACATTATACATACACAAAAGACAAAAGTATAAATGAATTCAGTTACACCAATTTATAATAGTAAAAAAAGTTAAAACAAGAAACAATCGGCATATTAAACTAAAATACTCATAAAAAACACGGAAAAATTGCAAATGTTATTTCATGCCAAATTAACTGTGTAGAAAGAGTAACAAAATCTAAACAATTCAATTATAATTCTCATTAACTATCAAAATGTCACAAACTCATTACTTAGAGTCATTAGTTCTTAGCCAACTATAATATCTAATATAAAAAAACAAAATCAAAGAATACAAAATTCAAATGGCCTCTAAGGTAGCCATGACTAGATATGTTAAATAGAAGTTGATGCCCCTACTGCTACAACCATTTCATTCAAACAAGCACATTCACGATCATCCATAACTTCAATAAGAATACCCAAATCCTCTTCATTGAATGTAGGCTCCTCCTTAATTGTGATCCATTCAAAGTTAAGATCAATCTCTTCTAGATCAATTAGTTGATTATCTTCCACACTACCTCAAGTTAGCTTACAAAAATAAAAAATTATTGAAAGTCATAGTTGGAAAGTTTCTAACCTCGAATTTTCCTCAAGTGAAGATGAAGGTTGTGGTGGATGAAGACCACATCATTCATCTATCGTTGGCTCAATCAGTTGTGTTTCTTAGAGTGTATATATTCAAATACACTCCATGAATGCTCACAAGTAAAAGAACTGCATGGTTGGGTTAGAATTCACATTGACATCCAACGAATTCATTTGGCCTCATGGCCAAAGTACTCCCACCATTGCAATTACATTAGATTAGTTGCAAAAGCAAATTTTATTGATAAATCCAAGTGATTGATCATTGAATTTTATTTTAGTGTGTGATAAATCAGACTGCAAATTATTAATTAAGAAATTAATACCCAATGTTAGTATCTTCCTTGATTCCACTGCACATATGTCAAAGAAAAAGCCCTTTGCTTGCTTGTACAACGACAACTCTACTATGGCTGCCTGTCTTTCCTCTACATCAGGAAAAAATGTGCAAATATTTGAACTTTGCACTCACTTCTCATAAGGCCAAGTGATTGATCATTGAATTTTATTTAATGCCTAATAAATCAGATTGTAAACTATTAATTTAGAAATTAATACTCAGTGTTACTATCTTCCTTGATTCCACTACACATATGTCAAAGAAGAAGACCTTTGCTTGCTTGTACAATGGTCACTCTACCATGGCTTCCTTCCTTTCCTCTGCATCAAGAAAAAATGTGGAAATGTATTTAAACAACTCTATACTCACTTGTATGATGAACTATAATAGATAGAGAAACTCAAGAAGTAGCCTACAGCATGGATATAATGATGCATTTGGTAATCCCATCTAGTATCAATGATCTCCCAAAGTGGCATAAATATCCTCTCATCATTTTGCAATTTGGACCATATTGCATCCTTTGCCCTATCCATGACCTCATAAAAATAACCCATGGGAAATTCTTCCCCATCAACCAATCTTAGCACTTGGACCAAGGGCTTTGAAATTTGCATGATCTCTCCTATATCCTTCCAAAATGCATCATCAAACACAAGATGCGAAATGGCAATCCAATGCATCTAACTAGAAAAATAGCACTCTACCCAATTTTATTAAATGAACATGCATTTGAGGTTCATCTTTTGGGTGCATATATTTTGAACTTGTCATGTCCCCTTCCCAAATAGGCTAGCAAAAGATCCATAGCCTACCTTTGGTTTTTCCATAGGCTATTGGGAGGTTCTAAAGGGAAAAATTAATTAATAATTTAATTTAAATCATCCAAAAGGTAACTTTATGTTTATTCAAAAAGGGATGGCTTAAATTCAAAATATTAAAAGATAAAGTGTCTTAAGTATTTTAAAAAGACACTTAAATTATTTTTGAAGGGAAATAATGAAAAAAGGGGAAAAAAAAAATTAAAATTCCTCAAAAATCCATAAAAGAGAGGTTTGTAGTATGAGGAAGGGATCCATTTTCTAAAACAAATTTCTTCTTCTAAGATTGAACAATGTTCATCTTTTCCGTTGAAGATGAAAACCGTCAAGTTCAAATTGAGAATGAAAAACCTCCAATCCTTTTATGGCGATTTCATACAGAGATCACATTTGAGCTAGGTATTGTTGTTTGATTATTTGCTTACTTTTTATGTATCATTTTGGATTGAAGATTTTGATGAAAGGATTAGCATTGAAGATTCTACTATTTGTTACATATTCCAATCACTTTGGGGTGGAGATTTCTATTTCTTATTGGTAAGCGATTTAATGAAGAATGATGAAACTCTTGTTGATCAAAATATGGTTTATGGCTGCCATAAGGAAGATTAATTGAAGTCAGTTTCAGTTACTACACTACTGCTACAGTGTTGCTACAATGCACTACAATGTCAGAGGCTTTGATTTTGCTGGTTTTCAGAGGCAAGTGTTGTTATAGCAGTTTATAAACAGTTGGATTAGGTTTTGTATCAGTTCTTCCATTCTCAATTGGGCCTTGCTCACATTCTGAGTATTTTATATTTATGTATTTGCAGTTTGCTTTCCAACTATTTGACAAAATGCATATTTCTGGATTGTTAGACAACTATTTTATATAATTCCTACGATTAAAATAGAAGAGTATTTCATTGCTTTATCATTCATATTGTAACATCTATTCAATTCACCACTAGATTTCCTTTGGAATGTAAGTCTAGATGGCAATGCCACCAAGACATGGTTAATTATTTTAACATTTTGTATTGCATACATTTAGAACTATGTGACTCGCCGCTAGTAAGTTAGTTTCCCAATCACTATATGCTCTCACCTTGTCCAAATCAAGACGTTGGTGATCAAAAAGTAAGAGGGATTCCATTTCATTCAAAAAATTACAAAAATTTCAAAAAAATATCACTTGGGAACACATATATCAAAGTTGGTGATACTACCAGCTTGAGGAAGAGTTAGAAAATTTGTTCAATGCACTTCATATACAAGGCAATGATAGTGAATACAAGTATTAGTAGAGGGAAAGGAGAAAGGCACAATCTCTAGAACCTCTAACAACAGAAAACTAGAGAACAGCTTGTGAAGAGGCTAAAAAGGGAAAAAGAGCTATGGTAGATGATGATGCAAAATTTAATGCCCTTCTCTAGGGCCAACAACAATTGACCAATATGGTGCCACAACTAGTGCACACTATGCAAAACTTTAATATGCCCAAGATCACCCAAAATAATATGGTGAAGGAAGCTCGTCAACAAACAACAATAATCACAATAACAATTCTAGAGTTGTAACTGGTTTGGTTACTAGACCTATTCAACCTACCTACCTGCAACTGGAATAAGGGCCTCTAGCAGCTAAAGAACAAAATCTCATAATGAATAATGTCGCAGCTTGTTACCAAGAGTATAGATCTCTCACACCAAAGATCCAAGCAAAAATGACCCTAATCAATCTCCACAACCTCAAAATGAGGAATGGGATGAGAAATGAATAAAGGCCCCTACCTTATCAACACAATAGAGATCATAGCATTCTCTAGGGAAATTCACTCTTCCCACTTTCAATGGTTCTACCAAGAGTACAACACAAGCCTAGATCCAAAAATTAGATACTTATCTATCATTTAGGCTTGTCAACACTTATAATGAGTTTAACAAAAGACTAATTGAATGATTTGACAAGAAGGATCCGGAGATTTCCTTTAGAGAATTAACTGAACCTCTCAAAGGGTTAGTTTAAGTTTTTGCGCCACCATCACTTCAAGAGATTATCAAAAGGGCTATAACTATTGAAATTTTGTTCCTAAGAATAGGTTCCAATCCAATCAGCCTCGATCTAAGAAGTCTTTTCAAAAGGGGATTACTCAGCCAAAGATCCTACCACCTTGAAGAGAAGAAGAAACAAAGAATGAACTAAGACTGAAAAAACTATGTTATATTGAGTTGCCATTCGACAAAGGGCAAGAAATAGAAGAACCTGAATCTGAAAGTAAACCAATACCTAAAAGGCAAGACGAGGAAGTGGTTCCATCTAGTTCATTTGCCACACTCTCAAGAACTCCTAGATATAACTCCTTCAATTAGGGGAGTACTTAAAAGGTAGAGAATAATAGTTTTGATTGATGGTAGGGCAACCCACAATTTCATCAACAATGGTTTGATAAACAAAAGAGGCCTTTTAACAAAAGGATTTGAAGGTTTCAATATAATGGTTGCAAATGATTTCATTATGCCTTATACTAGTTAGATTGCACAACTGAATATCAGTATGGGTAGCCATAAGGCAATTGAAATATGCTAACCAATTTTTTCGATAGAATTACACAACATAAACCAGCACTAGCCAACTGGATTAGCGTTAGCATCAAACTGAAAACCAAGCTTAAAAGAAACTCAACGCCAAGAATGCACACTCAATCCCAATGAAGGAAAGGTGTTGTCATATGGCGGAGCAACTAATGAACAATACTTGAAAATGGAACAAACTCAACGTCAAGAATGTGCACTCAAGATCCCACTGAGGGCGAGGTGCTAACATATGACGGAGTGATTGATTGAAAACTGAAAACTAATAGGCGGATAACCAGCCATAAGAGAATTTCCACGCTACCACCAAACAGTGGGGGGAAAAGACTACAATTAAAACACTTCGTCTGCTGCGGCAGGCATCCACTTATGAGTGGGGATTCACCACTTGAGAGTGGGTACAAGAGTAATACAAATCCAATTATCCACACTGGCGGTAAACCATCCAGGGGTACTAATGTGAAATTAAAGAAAGAATTGCAGCAATAAAGGACTGGAACAGTACTACTGTTTACAGTCTTACAATATGGAAAAAGAGCTGCAAATTACATGAAAATTACAATAGATTCAATGTACCATGATACTGGATGATTCCATGTTAGACATCAACAATAAATGATGAAGAAAGGACTGAGATTCAAACTTAAACAAGTCTGATGTAAAATAACAATTCTGGAAATTCTGATCAGCAACTATGAAATTCAAAGAAATATTCACAACTCACTCAAAATACCTCCGTTTTGTGTGAAACGAAAACCAATGAGCTGCTGGAAGATAGGCGCCCAACATTAGATGAAGAAACAGCAACAAAAACTCGTAATTTAATTCTTACACGAATCCCAATGCAGCAAGAATGGTACGGCCTTCATGAGGGGCGATTTTGACAAGTAAAAATCAACAACTCAAAATTAAAATCTGAAACTCTCCAAAGATGGTCGCCTTGGGTGTAGGAATGGATTGGAAAAGTACCCACAAGCAAATTAAATTCACACAAAAAGCTGTATGCAAAAACCACTTTCAGCTGTGACTGCATCAGCAACTTCAAAACTGAAAATATCATTAAAAACTTCAACTGTTGAGCTCAATCTGCTAGTCTGGATGAGAAGCAGCAATGAAAACCAACTAGGTGTTGTATTTCAAACACGAAATTGGATTGAAACTAGGAGGTAAGCATCCCTCGAAGTAAAAACCAAGTTGTCATTTCGACAGCATAACATTAGCATAAATTCATGGATGAGAAAAGCTGGAACAAGGCATTCATTTTATAGAAGAATAGAAGACTCTTCAATTTCCCAAGAAGGTACGCCAAGAGTCACCAATGACTTCAAATTTCCAAAAATCTTCTAACTTCTCAATATGGCGTCCACTTTATCAAGGCACATTAAAACTTTATTTTAAAATAATATCTCCAAGGAAAAGGCGTCCACTTTTCCCAAGGCATTAAAGACTTAATAATATTTAATTCTTATGAAGGCATCCCCCTTCAAGTCCACCTTTTAAGAACAACATAAAGTTATTTCCCTAGGCCAAGGGGGTCAACTGCAAATTATAACATTAATGCCTTTATTCATGAAATTCACCAATATAAAGTTTTCAGAAGCCAAAACTTGAACTCATTTAATTGCTCCAACTGAAAATGAAGACCTGAAGACTGAAAACTGCATACTGCCAAAAATAGAATTTACTATAAATAGTAAACTCCCTAAAATGCCATAGAACCTCTGAAGAAGGAAACCCTGATTTTACCTCAAACAAGCCTACGGGTTTCTGGAAATAGGCTAAAACCAAATGAAGAGCTAATGGCCAAAATGGGGACATTACAGCAATGGATAATTTTTATGTTGTTAAAATAGGATATGCAAATATGGTTTTGGGAGTTCAATCACTTCATTCTCTTGGAGAATTCACCCCAAATTACCAGACCATGGAACTTAAGTTCCAAGTTGATGGACAAAAAGATGTTCTTTGTGGTATGCCTAATGGCACTCCTAGAATTGTGTCAACAAAAATAATGGAGAGAATTATCCATCATGGAGAAGTTGCTTGCGAAGTTCAATGCTTGATTACTCCTTCTACTCATATAGAATAAATATCTTATCATGTTGACATCTAATCTATATTGGATAGCCATTGAAAACTATTCAACGACATACCTCCCGAAGGGCCTCCTAATAGGCATTTCAAATAGGTAATTAAGTTAGAAGAAGGAGGTTAAGCCAATCATTACCACTCCCTCTAGCAATCCTAGAAGGCATAAAGCAGAGATTGAGAAAGCCATCAAAGACCTAGCTCAATTCCTTTTGCCTCATCTATAGCCTTGGTCAAGAAGAAAGATGGGACAATGAAAATATGTATTGACCATAGGACCTTAAACAAAAAGAGCATTAGAAACGAGTACTTGATTATTGATTTATTGATTGACGAGCTACATGTTGCAGTCCATTTTTTAAATAGACCTCAGATCAAGGTATCACTAAATCGAATTCTTGGATGAATACATCCATAATACAACTTTCAGATGCCACTACAGACACTGAGTTTTTTATCACGCCTTTCAGCTTGACTAATGCTCATGCTACTTTTCAATCCTATATGAATCAAGTTTTTAACAAACAACTGAAAAATTTTGTTCTTGTATTCTTTGATGATATCCTTGTTTACAGCAAAACATGGGAAGAACATCTTAGACATTTGGATGTTGTGTTGGGAACCCTAGAGGCACAAACACTTTTCATTAAAGCATCCAAGTGTGAATTTGGAACGACAAAGATCTTATACTTGGGTCACCTTATCAATGCACAAGAAGTTCAAGTGGACCGAGAAAAAATGTGAGTGATCCTAGATTTTCCTCCCCAAAAGAACTTTAACTCAACTAAGAGAATTCATGGGAATCTGCAACTACTATAGAAGATTCAATAAAGGGCTTGCCAATAACGAGATCAAGCAATGTTGAATGGAGTGCTCCAAGTAATACCAAAAGTTTACAATTGCCTTCCTTGTCTATGCATGAACATTTTCCATCATGTGCTCTCCAATGACAGTTGAAATTCAATTGGCATTCACCCTTCCACCACCAATATTAGGTTCTTTGAAAAAAATATTGGTGGCTTTGTTGAAGAGGGACCGACATAAGGTGTGCAAGAGATGCAATCACTCATCACACACACTAGAAAAGCGTGTCAATAAGCCCAAGGTAGTTCTAGCCTTTTTTGCCTTATTTTCTAAATAGGCATAAGTGCCAACCTTGCTTGTTCAATTACATCCGCAAGACACAAATTTGTGCAAGGTTTCACTTCATGTCCTAGCAAATTTGTAACGCACCATTTGAAATGATGGATTCCCCCACCATTTTCTTCTCTACAAAATTTGCATTTTAGCCTTTCTGTATCAAAAACCAGAATGCAATATACCTATACAAAATCTCTCTCTCATGTCTCTATGGAATATTGGCTGAAATGAAAAGCAAATTCATACCCATTGCTAGTAGGGTCAATAAAAAATATAAAATATTAATAAACAAACACATAGCAAGCTGCAACATTTAGGTTTCCATTTAAAAAATAATAAATTTTTAGTTACCTAACCCTACCAACCTCTAATAGACTAAAAAAACACTAACCCCATTCTTTAATAAAATATAAAAAGCAAAAAACCCTAACCCTAACCCATAAACTAAACATCTAAATTATTAGTTTACAGATTAGGGTTAGCATCCAAAAAAAAGGCAGCATTTTCTTTCAAAGATATTTATAAAAACCCAACCCTAACCCTAAAGAAAATAAAATAAAATATAATCCCATTGTATGATAAAATAGTAAAAACAAAAAACCCTAATCATAACCTATTAACTAAAAATCTATATATTTAGTGGGTTAGGATTAGGGTTTTAAAAATTAAAACCCTAACCCTAACCCTAAAACTTAGGATTAGGGTTGGGGTTTATGATATTTTGAAAAATATAAAAGGTTTAAGAAGTTTAGAAAAAAGAATACTTGAAAACCCTACATCTAGCACATTGTGTAACTAGAAAAATGCAAAGCAAGGGTTTGAAATTTGAACTTTGAACTTGAAGAAACTATGTAGAAATGTGTCGTGCCTTAGTTAGCGATCACAAAATGTCTAATTTGATGCTTGCAATCACACAGAAAAGTCAGAAAAATTGTTTACTCCAACTAAAAGTGCAAAAATATCACTCAGTCCTTGAAGATTGGGACCCCGCAACTTTGAGAGCCAACACTAACACTATATATAAGCAAAAACCATGAGCTAACTCAAAAAACTGGCAATCTTTTCAATTACATACATATAAATTGTATTTTTTCAATCACATGCATTGTATTCGCAGTTTGGCCTGCATTGACCCAATCTTTTGAATAAACTGAGCATGCCGAGTTAGAACCCCACAGCTTTGGGGGCAGTTATGTATTAAACGTGGTTATACAGGTTTTTTTGGTGTTTTCTATTACTTTGCACTATGCTTTCTTATGGCTACTGATGGAAAACTTGGGGATTAATGTACTTCTCTCCATCCTTCATGAATGTGTTGGCATGTATCAAAGGTCCACAATGGCATGATATCATATTGCAAATCATCTTGAGCCCTGTAGATTACACATTCAAAGTTTCCTTGCTCTATTATGACTTATTCTCAACCAAGTGGCTCATTTATGATAAGATCTGATTGGCTGTCGTGCTTTGGGTGGTTTCTCACATGGTACAAAGGCTCCTACATGATTTGCTAATGACAGCATGGCCTCTGTTTGTTTGTAGTACGGATTTTGTGTCATCCTAGGCATATTAGTCCTCCTATTAACATGGTCCTTCTAACATGCTAGTGTATACAGGCCATGTGGGAAACCTGATATTGATTTGATGCAATTGAGTTCCCTCCATGCATCCCTATGGTTGAAAAGACTATATATCTGTTGTTTGTAGTTTGAATCTAGTTAGTTGATGGCAAGGCTGAAGAACAGAGAAGAGAAAGAGTTAAAGATAGTTGTCTTAAGTCCTGTAACCAGTTTAGAACTAGTTTGGAATGTACTCATCTAGGTTTGATCCCCTCACTGTAATGAGGTTGATGTGATCCTTGAAGAAATATGTCTAATATGCACCTTGTCATCTATTTGAATGTCTTCATGAGTAGTAGGTTGGCTTTTGAGAAATCTAATTTGTTCTCCTAATCAAACTTCATGGTTTGAGCATTGTCTTTGATTACTTAGCCAACTGGAAGACTGTAAAACTCCTTGCAAAGCCTTTTAAAAAGTATCTTCTCAAAGAAATAAAAAAGCCTATGTGTTTGCTTATGAATTACTAAGGTAGATTCAAATATTTGTGTTGTGGTTTCTTTTGTTTTCAATTTGCATATGTAGAGCCTATCTTTTGTATGTGGTTGCTAAGCATAGTCCTCCTTGTCATCTTCTTCAAGGAGTCTTCTTTTGGATTGCATTCACTTTGGCCTTTGGTCTTGGGATTTAAACTCTGATACCCATTACAAGATCAAGCATCCATCTCCTATATACTCAATTTGGCATCATACCATAACAATTACTAAACAATGGATAAATTATTCATCAACATAGTGCTACTAGTCCTTTCAACACTGCATGATCTCATTGCTTTAGCAATAAAATCGCTCATGGGGCATCACAAGCATCATCCAAGGTGAAATATGCATTGTTGTTGTTTCTGCATTCATGCATGAAATCAAGATCTAAGGTTGACTAGCACTAGGCGTACGAAAAGATACATCTTAGGTCCCCTACATGATTGCACAACACAACCCTTTGGTCAATGAATTGACTAAATGATCTCAAATAAGAACAAGTCTTCTTAGCAGAAGACCATAATGTCTTAAGATGCCAAGCACAGAAACTGGAGAATGCAAAGCCCCAATTTGCATAACTTTCACTCTTCAAAAACAATGTTCAAACAAGTATGAAAACAGTTTTACAAAAGCTGCAAATATTATTGCAAAAATTCACAGTTCCACATAGACCAGCATAGAATAGAGTTGAAGAAGATGGAGGGAGGGATTTTAAGACTTTGTTCGATATCCAAAGATTTTGACTGCAGAGGGACGAAAGCTCAGATTAGGGGTTTGGTTAAGCTCAGATTGGGATAAGATTAAAGCTCAGATGAGGATTGGATTGAAGACTAGAATGATTGGAGGATGTGATGGGATGAATTCTACACCAAGTTTCGGGGTTGAAAGGGCATAAAGTGTTGACAATCAGATTTTTCCAAATTTGGCAATTTTCAAAAATTGTCAAATTTTGCCATTTTAGGAAACTTCATGGTCGTATGTTTGAGAGTCCCAATTTTTTCCAAGAAATACCCATTGGTGAGATAGGATGAATTGCCAACTAACATCCCAGATTCGAGATATGCATTTTGAGTTATGAGTGAAAACAATTTTTCAAAATGCTGGAAAAAAACACTAAATTGGGATTTTGAGGGTCTAGATGAAAGTTTGAGGCCCCGAAAATGGGTCAAAACGGGTTCCAACGACTTTCAAAGAAACCAGTTGGAAATCTACTCGTTATCTCATAACGCAACCACCCGTCAAATTTCAGCTCAAACGGACACCCGAGTCAAAAGTTATGGCCTCCGGAAGTTTTGGTGCAAAAATCAAAACCCCCAAAAATATGGTTTTTCGATAAATTTTGAAATTTCAAGACATGGGTTTTGTCCAGGGCATCGGGATTAAAAATGGGTAGGAAAATTTTTTTTATGGGCTGCCTTGGATTGCGCTAGGAAAGGCGACCAGGGGGGGGGTCCGCCATCAATCCATCGCGCGGGGCAGTCAGGGATGGATTGGATGCAGGCGGGAATAGATGGGGATTAGGTGAAGGGTTAAGATAGGGTAAATCCTTCCTGCAAGTTCCAATTTAATGGACCTTAATGGATTTCTAAAGTGGGATAATATACCATTCTCATCATAGCACTATATAAGCCTATCCAAATAATATGGGACACAGCAAATAATCTATCCAAGGAATTTGCATTGCAAAATTATCTAATTGCCCTCTTAACGAAGAAGGTGATGTCTAATTAACTTGCATATTTGAATGTTTAGCTATCTAACATGGATTCTAACCTATATATGACTACAATAAGTTAATTCTTAAAAGTTATGCTTATATATCTGTAATAAATAGAGCTGTCTTAAAGCAAAACACTTGAATTCAAAATAAGACAACAGCATTACAAGTGAACGCATTGAAAGAAGCTACACAAAAGTATATTTTCTTTCTGCACTATTGTTAGCATATTTCAAGGAAACAAGTTATTCAAAATAGAGAGAGAGAGAGTACTGCTGCTTCTAGAAGTGTATGGAGGTATAAATGATGAGCAAATAAAATATAAATCAATCCGATAACTTACCAAACTTTAAGTAAGCAAATATTCTGTAGGCAATGAAAAGCTAGTAAAAAATACTAATGAAAAGAAAAAGCAAAAGCAAGGAATTATCCTGGACACTCTTACACTAAATGAAAACAGATCAAAGATCTTTGAACAGTATACCATGACCAATGAGATGAGATAAATAATCTTCTGGCTTTTTTAAGTATTCTTTATCCAGACAAGGCAATGACCATGTCACTTTAAGAACATGAAGATCTCTAACAGCTTCCACCCAAAAGATTCTCCCTGGCTCCCAAACAGATCCATCCTTGTGGAAATTCAACTTTTCCAGGCCGCCTTTTCTAACATTACTGAACATCTCCACAACCCATTCCTCTAATGTATCCAATGGCTCTGCAGCATCCAGACTTATTACATTAGTGACAAAAAACCAAGTATCAATATTGATTATTGATTATTCCAGCAACAAAAATTCTTAAACTTCCCACTCACCACCACCAATTATAGCAAGCTTCATGCGCCCAGCCAGATAAGTCTCAGTGTACAAATCTAAAATTTTTGTTCGCATATCGATGCCTTTAGACATTGGTTCCATCAAGCTTTTCTTGTTACCTGTAAGAGAGCCCATCAAACAACATGCTAATGCATGTCCTAACAATAACTAAGATAAAAAGATGTCCATAAAATAATTATTGGTAGCATACCCCATGTAAATCTATTAAAAGGATGTCCTGGGAGAGCAGAATGGCATTGCAGCTGCTGAAGACGACAACTATCGCTCTGTAAGACTTGGTCAAACTCTGTAGCATATCACATTTTTCAGAAAATTAGGAAACAGTTCAGAGACAACTTGACACCTAAAACAAAAACAAAACTTGCAAAAGATCAATTGTGAAGAAACCTCAAAATGTAAGAAAAATATGTAAGCAAGAATTTTTAAGAAAACCACATCATCTATTGAAATAGATACAGCACAACCAAAACCTACAAAATCCACAACATTGACCAAGAAAGACATAAAAATAACGAGCCATAAAAAACCACCACCTGAATCAACTGCCTGTACTTCACGTTCCATGGCTTCAGCTTTCACCAATGGTGAAATGAAAAACTGGGAAAACCTATAGAAATTAACCATGCAAGTCAACAACACTTATATTATGTGTAAGATCATGCTTTGTATTTATAAACTTCTTTTCTATTTAAGATTGATTCTAAACGTTTGACCGAGAGCACAGCCTCAAATTCAGTAATTCATATGCATGTGGTATCCCAACAATGATCACCAATCAAAAAGACTAACATAGCACCTAGAAAATAGATAGGCATCAATTTCAGAGAAGATTTTGCAAAATAAAAACATCAAATACAATTGAAATGATGCATATAACTATAAGCTTATGGGTTTCTTTAAGAATCATAGAAAATAAATAAAGAGAATAGTATAAGTTACGTAGCTTATGGGTTTCTTTAACAATCCTAGAAAGAAAATAAAAAAGAATAGTATAAATTATGAGAAAGAAAACATCGCAGTCAACATGTTTTGATCAATTTTACTCATCTAATTGTGACTAAAACATGTTTAAATCACACAAATCATGTTTAATGCAACTTTGACTGGTTTTTCATAATTATTATTCATTAGGATGCATTTTGGATTTGTTTGTTTCATGTTTTGAAGGCTTTTTACATGTTTGGAAACGAGTTAGGGCATATATTGGTGGCACCCAATTCTTGCTTCATTCTCCTATGACTACAACTACGACTGACACATTTTCTATTAGACACTGCGTAAATTGAGGTAAATAGCATAACTGGTCGGCATTTATAGTTTCAGTCTCTATCCCACATATTCCAACACAAGTCAAATATAAGTATTCTTTGAACAACCTACAATAGTGTTTAATTACTTTGAACGTTTCCATGACCACTTGTTATTGTCAATTCACTATATTGAGTGTTCAGCATGTTCAGAAGAGTAGACTACCATGAAACATTGATTTATATGCCTTATGTTGATTGTTTGTTTACTCTTCTATCTGATAAAACTATTATTTGAAATAATGCATACCAGATACAGTAGTAAAAAGATATGTTTATTCACATGTATTTCTTACAAAGTAGACCAGCAATGATCGGCCAAGGATCAAACTGCTTTCTGGAACTAAGGCAAAGTCTATTTAAAGAACTTAACAGTTGCCAAGAAAAACAGCCCGTCTACCAATTGACTCCTATACCTACCTAGAAGTTGACAAACAATTAATACATTGTTGGATACAACCATATTTACAAAACAAGATAAAGGCATTGTATGTTAACTACATCATTCCCCTCTCCAAAGAAAAGGAAGAAAACAAGCAATCATCAAGTAACAATTAGGTAAGGTTTTCCAAACTTGGGATGGCATTGCAGAGGAAGCAAGACCTTTGCATTGATGCTTCTGGCTGGTATCCAGAACAGCCTAATCATAATCTAATGATTCCACAATGAGTGAAAGTTTTGTGACAAAATATGAACAAGGATCTGCAACGCTTCTTCCAATTGGAAACTTTGATCATCAATAGATTGAAATGCACATAAATCATGAGTAGAATCAACATATCACAACACAGGCCAATATATGAAGAATGCATTTGTTAGTAACCATATAATTAATGAATTGTTGGGAAGGACCAAACAAACAAAGAACCCGATCGAACTGCACACTGAACTCTAAAAATGCTTCATCCAAGAGATCATTGAACCTAGATCATACTATAGACACTATAAAGATATTCTCATCAAAAAAAAACTTTGTTCAATATCCCCATATTCAATGAATGTACTTTCTCCCAATTCACCAACTTGTATGAATGATTCCCTGTCTTTATCAATTATAGAGTATGAGGAAAAGCCAATCATAGAAGGTTGGACAGATGTAATAGAAGAGCCATTGATTAGTCCAATAGGATAGCCCAACAAGGGTCGTACATCAATAGAAAAAAGAATAGACCATACATCATCCAAGAAGCAATAGCAAAAAACAGAGTAATTATATCCTGATAAGTTTATGAAGAAATCATACAAAATGAATTGTTCGCTTCCATAGTCAATTTGATTCCGAATCCAATTCTAGGACTAATCATACCCAAAAAAGCAGTGTTCTTGTCACAATTCAGTGAGTTAGCAAGAAAGCAATTAAAGGTTGGTATGGGTGGAAATGATGAACAAGTGACCTTTACACAAAGCAAACTCAGAGAAATGCTCAAGGGAACCCAAAACATTGTGAAATTTTCGCATGGTTTCTTCCAAACAAATCTTCAAGATAGAATATTGATGAACAATATATTCAAAGCAATAGGAACATATAAATCTTTAAATATTCAAGTCCTGTCATTATTAGCAACATACAAGTGACCCAAAGTTCATTTTTAAACTCCTCTGGCACAATATCCAAATAAACACTGAGGCCCTATATATACATCAATTAAACAGCAACAATCCATTATCACAAATCAAGCATTTAATCAGATTGTGATGAAGGGTGGTAGTAGTATGATGTGCTCAATAATACACATAATCTAGGCATGGATACTTCAACATTCAGTTACCAAAGGTTACACATGCGAATTGTTACAGAAACAATTTACCGCTCACATGCAAGCAGAGAGGCAACATTTGCTATTCAGTTTATTTTGCATTGCTTGGTGTTTGATGGGTTGTTGCATAACCTTTAACCACTTGGAAAATTCACTCCTCCATTTGCCCAACACTTTCAATTACCCTAAATCAATAATATTTGCACTTTTTAATAATTAATCCAATAATAAATTGACTGAGGGTATACTATGTAAATATTAATTTAATTTACCTCTGAACTCGCATCACACTAACTTATACTCCGCGCACTGCTCATTTTGCCATTGGCCACTTTATCAAATAAGATGACCCGATTATAATAATTATAAAGCACATATAGATTACTAAATGACATTAGCCTAGTAGGCCTTAGAACAATGTACCACGTCCATGAGTTGACAATTATCTGCACATTGAACACTCAATATTTTTTATTTAAATTGGGGTGCTTTCAAGGCCTAGAAAATAACCTTGACATCACACAAAAAAACTTAGAATTGTTGCACCACCGTATACCCCATTTGAATAATAATTCATATCAATGAATTTACTTGATTTGGACCATAAAGCAAGTTCAATAAGCACAAACACTTGGGCAATTTGATGATCCTTGGGAATAAATAATTTCAAACTTATAATTTCAGTGGGATGGAAAAAATTGTGCTTGACCACCTTCATGCACTAACGAGTTAAAAAAAGGCAATTTTGAGTAATGCGCCCCCATTTAATCACAAAGGGCAAAAATTAGTCATGCTATTTCCTATTGAGAAAAATCAAAAGACACTCATCGGCAGACAACCCTTTCAAGGGTTCCTTAGGGACCAATTCACTCTACCAAGATTGACTGAACGCAGAAACCCTAGAACTAGCAGGCAATCATGTTTTTCACATGATTCTTGTACTCATGTCAACATTCTCACATTTGATATCTCCAGGAGCGCAAGCACAATGAGCGCCAACAAGCTACATTGTTGCCCCTTCTCTGACTCACAGAATGTCCCACTACTGGCCCAGATGGGACAGATCTCATCGCTTCGATGAATCAATTGAGCTCCAATGAATTTTCAGTGCTATGGAGCTAGACCAGTGAGCTATTATGCTTTCTTCAAAGGATGTCTGCTTCCAAGCCCACCTCCTGGTAACAGGCATACGCCATGCAGGGGCAGATCCATATAATAGGTAATTACTGATATACTTAGGTTCATTTTAAAGAGAACTGGATAGAGCATATTAAACATTTAGTGCCCTGAAGTTGAGCAATAGGAGAAGCATAAACATCAAGAGCATATTTCATTCAATTAGTATTAGTTGTCATCAAGAGCAAACCACATTACTCCACAAATTGACTTCTACGAATAGCTAAAGCCAATGTTGAAAAATCTGTTCTACACATTAAAATACAACCTTAGAAACACATTAAAAGACACATAAACCATATTACTTCAAATCCTGGCTTCTATGGATAGCCATAAAGTCCAAATGAAAGTGAGTTTTATGAGCACAAACACTTGGGCGTTTTGATGATCCTTGCAAATAAGACTTTCAAACTTACGATTTCAATGGGATGAAAAAAATTGTGCTTGACCACCTTCATGCACTAATGAGCTAAAAAAGGCAAATCTGAATAATGTGCTACCATTTAATCTCAAAGGGGAAAAATTAGGCATGCTATTTCCTGTGTTACCGGATTCGTACCCACAGGCCTCGAACCCGGTTCGGGTGCGAACCCGGTACGGGTTCGCCTGTGGGTACGCGCTGGGTACGCACAGGGTGCGTGCCCAGCGAGTACCAGGCCCGTGGGTACGCGGACCCGGGGGTACCAGCCACGTACCCGGGCGAACCCCTGCGAACCCACGGCCCAGCACTTCAAAAGTGGGCCCAAAAGTGAATAAAAAGCAATTTTTTAATTTCTATTTTGCTACAAAACCCTAAAACGACCCAATATGAGGCATTTTAACACTAAAGCATTTCATTTTTACCTCTCATTTTGCTCTCTCCATAATTTGTGTCCATCTTAGCATTTTGAAGGGAGGTGATTGCATTTGAAGGAGATCGATTGTGGAGTGGCAAATAGCTTCTACAAAGGAGATTTAAGTGTTCAAGGTATGCATTTAAACCCTATTCTTCAATCTTTTGATGATTTTTTTTAAGTTTCTTAGTTTTTGATGAATTTTTTCAAGTTTGTGAAGAAGTTTTTCAAATATATATATTTTTTTTTCATTTTTTTTATAGATTGCAACAATGGCAAGTAGTCAAAGTTCAGTGGGTGGGGATGGAAGCCAAAAGTTTAAAATTGATAAAGGATCTCCTTTATGGAGACATACCACACGAATTTCACAAATTCCTGGAGGTGGGGGGTTTGTTTGGAAGTGTAATTTTTGCAATGCACAATATAATAGCTCCTACTACCGAGTAAAACTTCATTTTATGGGCCCTGGTGGTAAAGGGATTAACATGTGTGTGGGTCCAGATAAGAAGGGGTTATCTACTGTACAAATAGCAGGATTTATAAAAGAACAAGAAGATGCCGACAATTCAATTGCAAGAGGAAAACAAACTAGTTATAGTTCCGGAAAGAAAAAACAAACATTACCCACTCATCAGATAGTTAGGCCCTCTAGACATCCCTTCTTGTCTATACCCTCTACGGAAGAAGAAGATGAAGAACCAGAAACCACCACCCGCAAGAGAGGTCCATTAGAGAAAGCATTTAAAATGGAGGCAAGAGATATTGCTGAAGAAAAAATTGCACGTTGCCTCTATGCCAATGGTCTTCCATTCAACTTGGTGAGATCACCATATTGGAAGGACATGGTGTCAGCAATAAATAGTGCACCTCCTGATTTCACAAGTCCTGGGTATGAAAAGGTGCGTACCACCTTATTGCAAAAAGAGAGGAAATATGTAGAGGCCCAACTAAAACCAATTAGAGATTCTTGGGTTGAAACAGGTGTATCTATTGTTTCCGATGGATGGAAAGATTGCAAAAACCGTCCATTGATTAATGTTATTGCAGTGTCCCCCAAGGGGGCAATGTTTTTGAGGGCGGTTGACTGTGAAGGGCAAGTGAAAGATGCAATGTTCATTTCCAGGATTCTCATTGACTCCATAGAGATGGTGGGTAGTGAAAATGTTGTCCAAGTAGTTACGGACAATGCAAAAGTTTGCAGGGCTGCAGGTGCTTTGGTAGAGGCCAGATATGAGCACATCTTTTGGACACCGTGCACTGTACACTCCCTCAATTTGGTGATGCAAGCAATTGGCACCCAAATAGAGTGGGTGAAAGAAATATACCAGGAGTCTGAGGAGATCCAGATGTTTGTGACAAACCACCATATGTCACAAGCAATTTTCAGAACTTTTTCAACATTGGAATTGTTGAAGGTAAATTTTAAAATTTAATATATTTAGTTTCATTTATCATTTATGTCATGTTTTACATAATTGAATAAAATAATTTTTTGCATTATTTACATATTTTAAATGTGTTATTAACTTACTATTAACATGTTCTTAGGTTGCCGAGACCCGGTTTGCATCTCACACAATTGTTCTGAGACGACTTGTGAAGGTGAAAGATGCATTGAGTCAAATGGTTATTAGCAACCAATGGAGTATATGGAAGCAATCAAATTCAGAGAGGGCCCAAAAAGTCAAGGCATTGATCTTGAATGACGATTGGTGGGATCGTGTGAATTATGTATTGGAATTCACCGAACCTATCATGTCTATGCTTCGGTTTGCTGATACAGATGAACCATGCTTGGGGGATGTCTATGATAGCATGGACACAATGTTGGAAAAAATAAAAATACAAATACAAAAAAAAGAGAATGATCCTGAAGACACCTTGTACAAAAGGGTGGAAGCAATTGTTCTTCATCGTTGGAACAAGATGACAACTCCATTGCACCTCCTTGCATATGCCCTATCTCCGAGGTACTATACCACTGAAGTACTTTCTATCCCAGGGAGAATACCGCCATATAGAGATGCTGAAGTTGCTAATGGGTATAAGACGGCATTTAGTAGAATGTTCAGTGATCCAGAAGTGCATGCAAGTGTCATGAGAGAATTTGGAATGTTTGTCACAGGAAAATCAAAAAATCATACCGCTTCTGTTGCTAGAGACCAATACAAAATGGATGGTCTTACATGGTGGTACCTCCATGGTCAAGATTATATGTACCTCCAACCTCTTGCAATCAAGATCCTCTCACAAATAAGTTTTTTTTTTTTTTTGCCACTTGTATTGTAAAATTTAACACTTAACATTCTTGAATTTATCTTGCATTTTTTTATTTTATTTTTAATTTTGTTGGTTTTCTCTCCAGGTTGCAAGCTCTTCTGCCGCTGAACGGAATTGGAGTACATACTCCTTTATCCACTCAGTGAAGCGTAACCGGTTGGCTGCAAAAAGAGCTGAAGACTTAGTGTATATTCATTCCAATTTGCGTCTTCTGTCACGTAGGGATCCTCAATACAGGCAGGGGGCAGCGAGGCTTTGGGATGTAGCACCCGAGTCTACTGACTTGGATGCAACCATTCAGGATCTTGTTAGAGCCACTATGGATGATGTGGGTGATATTGATGACATATCACATGGTGTTGGATCCGCTTTGGGTTCAAATGATGATGATTTTGAAGTTGAAACCACTCAAAATCCAAGTCATGATGATTCTGACAATCCTTTTGATGATTGATGAGCATATGAACAATGAACATTGAATCATGTTTCAAATTTTCAATGTTTCATGAACTACATTTTGTAATTCAGTAATTTTATTTGAATATTTTTCAACTATCAATTGGCATTTAATATTTATCTTTGGCATTTGGCATTGATCAATGATCAAGTATCATACTATGAAATGATTTAGTTTTACAATTCTCTATGTTTCTCTTATTTTTTTGTATATATAATACATATATATATATTTATAATATATTAAATTATTAATATATATATATATATACACACGTACCCATACGCACTCCAAACCCCTAAAAAATTTTGCCCATTTCCACGCCGGTTCTACTAACCTCCCCCAACCCGAACTGTAACTTAGGCTATTTCCCATTGAGAAAAATCAAAAGAGAGGGGAAACAGGCATACACTATGCAGCGGTAGATCCATACAAATAGGTAGTTAATGATATAGCTACATTCATTATAAAGAGAACTAGAGGGAGCATATTAAACACTTTGTGCCCTGAAGTTGAGAATAGGAGAAGCATAAACATCAGGAGCATATTTCATTCAACTCGTTTTAGTTGCCATAAAAAACAAACCACATTACTCCACAGATTGACTTCTATGGATAGCTAAAGCCAACGTTGAAAAATCTGTTCTACACATTAATATACATCCATAGAAACACATTAAAAGACACACAAGCCATATTACAGCAAATCTTGGCTTCTATAGAGAGCCATAAAGTCCACATGAAAGTAAGTTTTACTGACCAAAGTGCAAGTTCAAAAATATATTGAAAGACACTAAGGCAGCGCAATCAAAATTAAAACAAAATTCATAACAAATGACAATCTCATATTATAGGCATAGCACATAAACTCTGCAAGTAAAAGGATCACATATGCCTACCAATTTTGAATCTTTGGGGAAGTCGAGCACTATTAATAATTTTTGGAAGGCTCTGGAAATTCCGAAATAGTGAGAACAGATATTTTTACAAAGGAATATTAAATTTATCCTGCTACTCTAATCAACAGATTCCATTAAATGTAGTTGTATTTATCATTTATACAAGTTAACCATCTTGGCATGGATTATATTTTCTTGAAATCTATGAGAAAATATATATTAACTAAACACTTGTATCCATTCCTATCACAAGGAAAAAAAGAAGACAATCATTTGATATCAATTTATCAACAAACAGAAATCACTAGAACAGAGAATGATTGAAAGAGATCAGACAGTTTCACCAATTCCAACTCAAGTTCAACCAAGCCTGGTAACCATCATGCAAAATACAGTACAAACTAAATAATAAGAAAAAATAAAAGACAAGAATTAGAAACCTACGCAAGATGTATACCTAGCTTATTAATTCTTAGAATATAAGTGTAAGAAATATTTGTTTTTAACCAGGCTTCAATCAGCTATATCAAAATATACACTGTGCATTTGAATGGTACACAGGCAAAAGCAAACGCATGTACCCAATTTACAGACCAATGAACCTCAATGGTTTATATAATTTAATTTATGCTTCTTTAAGAAGATCAACCTGAAATCATTAGACACTGAACTCTTAAAACATTACATGCAAAGGCACACATTTACCTCTTCAAGGCTTGTTTCAGGAATTCACAGTTCACCTCAAAATAATAGCATGTATGCTCAGTCTCTGTGTAAGCATTTGAGGAGCCGCCATGCCTTGACAAGTATCGATCATACTGCATTAGGATCCAACTAGTTCAACTCAAGAGGATAGACAAGATATCATAATAAGCAAATACAAATATGTGGACAAGAAAGGTTAACATGATCTAAAGCCAGAATGTATTTAGTTACACATAAATTCATGTTATACATGAAAAACCATCACTCTTTCCACATATCTATCAATACTACATTGCGATTATAAATAGCAAATTAACTTTACAATCAGTATTACTTGTATGCAAGTCTTATGAAATAGTTTAAGGCTTGGAAAAACTCTTCCACTTGAAAGTTACACATGCACTCCTTGGAGATTGGCAATTAAAAGCATTGTCAATTTCAACTTTCAACACTATTGTCACAAGCAGAGATTTCTCGCATGAAACTAAAGATGACATGGAACAGAGGAAAAAGATGTCACAGATCAAAAACCAACCAATAAAACACCTGTGTAATATATCTATGATGTATCAAAAAAGGGAATAAACTCCCATTGATTATGATAAACCTTAACCTAGAGATTCACAATGTCAGAAAAACTAATTGACCAAGCTTGTCACAGAAGTCCTCTAAATGTCAATGATTAATTACAAATTTACTCATTTTGCCCACATAATGGTTTTCCAATCAACCTACCAAACATAGGTTTTCACAAGATTTTAAAAAACAATAGATAAGTACTTTAAGGTTAAAAAAGGTAAAGGGAGTTTTAAAAGTCATTCCCAAGGAAGACACTAATTTTAGTGTATGAATAAAGAAAAGGTTGCTTTACAGAAACTCCAATCTCTCATCTCTTAAGTGCACACAAAATGAACAAAAACCATAATCTGACAATTAGTAGCTATGCAGCATATGTGAAATAAACCGAGCCAATTTTTTTCGATTTTCAATTTCAAGTTACAATCAACACGCACCCGTTAAGGTTAGCTCTAAACCAAAACGATGCTGAAAGCAACTCTAACCAGAATGTACACCAGGATCCTGATGTGGGCAAGGTGTGAGCATTGGTCAGAGGATCTTAAAGAAATGCTGATACAAAGAACTCTAACCAAGAATGCGCCAGATGACAGCGACCATATGGTCAAAGGATCCCTATCTATTACAATACTGAAAGCAACTCAACACCAAGTATGTGCTACTCAATCCAGGATGGAGATGAGGCAACCATATGGCGGAGACCTAAGATATTACAATGCAATTCAAGTAAACAGGCGGCAAGCCAGCCTCTTCCACTTATTCAGTGGGCAGTTACAAGCATGATATTAGCAAGAATAAGAAAGATGCTGACAGTACTACTGTTCAGCTTACAATATAAGAGTTTTATCTGTTAAGCACTAGATAAGAGTGTTCCCAATGTTGCAACAATGTATAATGCTATCCCTAATGCTCTCAATGTCTCTCCTTTCAAGACCTAACTCAAATGATGGATTCTATGCAAGCTGTTATGACATAACAATGACTGAAACTGATAACCAGCAGTATAGAAACTTAATGAAATGCCCACAACTCACTCACTACTCACCCGAATTGCATGAAATCTGATGCAGATTACTCCTATGATGAAGGCGCCCAAGATGAAACCATAAAACAGAACCTAAATGCTGATATTTATTTTTTGCACGAATTCCAATGACACTCAAAAGGGTACGGCTGCAAGGAGGGGCGATTTTGCCTTAATAAATTGTAGACTTCAATAAAAATTCCCAAACTTCTTTGAAAGGGGCGCCCTTACCTAGCAAATGCATGGGTAAACTACCCAGAACCAAAAGAAAATCACACAATGACTTATGAGCTAAAAACCAAATCTGCAACACAAACCAGCAACTCCAAATTTTTTGATTATTTTGCAAATATAAGGATTACAATGCATAAACAACAGCTATAAGCAAACTCACTACAAAATCACTCAAAAGCAAGCAAACCTCTCCACTAGGTGCTATCTCTCAAGCACGAAGTTGAGCCAAGCTAGGAGGCATTCATTCCTCGAAGCAGTCCAACACCATTTCGGCAGCATAACATTACTCAAGATATCAGATAATCCAAATGAAGACCAAGACCTCATTTTATAAACTTGTGAAGACTCTCCAGAAGCTTCTAGAAACCCTAACCTTTTTCAAATTTGAAAAACTCCCTTTCCCTCCAAAGATGGCATCCCCTTTGTCTTGATGTAATTTTGACTTTAATTTAAAATAATCTTCTCCAAAAGATGGGCGTCCCTTTTCAAGCAATTGTTTTTAAACCTTTAGGAAATATAGAAATATCTTCATGAGGCGCCACCCCTCAAAGTCTCCCTTTTAAGAACAACTTAAGTTGTTTCACTAGACCAAGGGGTCACAATATTAAAATATAACTTTAAAATATAATATTTTAAATCAACTGGACAAATCTCACCAAAAATGCTTCCCAAGGTCAAGATTGATCAAACCAACTGGATTGACTGAAGATGAGAGCCAACCGTGCCGAAGCCAACAGGACCACTGCCAGAAATAGAATTTACTAAAAATAGTAAATTCACGAAAGTGCTCAGAATGCCAAGAAAAACACATCACCGCGAAGCTCATGAAAAACCCAGAAGGAATCCGCGGTTCAATCACCAATCCGCAAGCAATAGAAACCTCCAACCATGAAACCCTAATTTCACCACCGAGAAGCCTACGGGTCTCCAAAATAGGCCAACGGTCAACAGAAAAAGTCATGCTCGAGAAGGGGACATTACAATATGCTACCTGCAAATACTAGCCTAAACAACCAATCAAATAATGGATGTGATGAGTGATAAAACTGCAGGTTTCAGTGACCTTTTATAAAGAGCCTTACAAATCAAATGAACACTAAAGTCGAGCCAAACGAGGCACACCAGTGTTTTAAGATTTCTTAAAAGAAGGATAACAAATCTGATATCTTAAGGGAATTGTTAATGGGTATATTGAAATTCATATCCAAAACTAAAAGTATGGCAAATTTAAACATTTTAGGGGGTCTAGGGCTTCAAAAATTCTTCTAGGGCCCAAGAGTTCCTCAAAGAAATCTGGATACAAAATCAAGTTAAGTTGGGTTGAAATCAGGTTCACATTCATGCTTTATCTTTTCCCATTTGAAATAATCCAAAAAATGCTTCTATGCCATGTGATGCCAGTCCAATGATAGGTGTCTCTATCATATTGGTCATGGGTTGCTCAGTAATTAGACCCACGCTTACTTGATGACAACCTCTACACATCTAGAACAAAAAAAAACAAAATCAATTGAACTGTATAAGTTAAGTGTTCTAGATTTCAAAAGCCAAAAGGATAAAAGACTACGAGAAAAAGCTTCCGAAAGAAAATAGAATGTGAAATAAGATTAAACCTAATGTTTTGCATTTGGGTTTTAAAGCAAAAGGGCCCCAACATCCTCCACAAACGACCACATGGAATCATTTGGAGAACTTCAAGGAAACATGGGAGTATTACATCCAAGAGAAATGGGCGTCATCATAGCATAGTTGACAGACTCTCACTTGGCAAAAACTCAACAGACAAAATTTGAAACTCGACAAAAAATTCAACTTGAAATTTTGCTTAAATTTCTTTAAAAATGCATTTTTTTGCAAAACTTATCCAACGAGTACAAAAGTGTTTTCTATTAAATTTGATTCACATGAATACAAATTGGATACACAATTACATCATCATGCAAAATCATAATACGATAGTTAGCTAGCAACTATTACATATTTATGATTATTGCCTTTGAAAATCATCATCATAATTCATAAATTGCATATTACAACATTTTACATCTTCCTCTTCCCTGCTATAGTGAAAACTTGGGGAGAGGTTTTAATCTTTGCTTCGCTATAACTCCTCACTCGACATAGAAGGTTCTATTCGTGGCTCCAACTCAACCTCCATCCTAAAGCTAGAGGGCAATTACTCTTCCTCTACCTTATCAATGTCATCCAATGACAATCCAGTAGCTCCTATTACAGCCACATCCTCCATTGCCTACCTCTCAAAATCAAGAATCTAGTTTCTAATAAACAATGGGATTCGCTCATCCCACCCTATCCAATCACTATAAGAATCAATGTCATCCAAATCAATGACCTCCTCTAATTTGTCCTCTACCTTTCTTTTGTGAAGCCAAAGGTTGTATTGTACAAAGACACAGTCATGAGGGGTTTTTGAGTTAATTTATTCTACTTCTTCATGTGAATGGCCTCAAACAAGCTCAATTGTGCTCACAAAAAGAAGCACGAGAAGGTTGACACAAAATCCAAAGGGCTAATCTTTGAAGATTGGGGTATTTGCACCCCAATCTTCCCACCAAGAATTAAAAAGTAAGGTATTCAAGGGTTCATAAGCAAACCATATTTTATCAATAGCTGTAAATTTCAAATTTGTAACTTGTAAGATGCACGTAGAGACTCCAATTGTAATTACCTAGTGACTGAATAGTTCTTCCTTAGATAGCTAGTGCCAAAGAAAAGAGTTTCCCCCTACTAGTCCTATAATACTACAGTTCTTGAACAATGAGATCTCTCACCTCAACCTTGGGTGCCATCCTCGCAAGCATGTCGTGAGGCCCTTCGGAACCTCTATATTACAATCTATGAAGCTATCAAAATAGAAAAACCGAGGTTGAGGAAGCACCCAGTTGCTCGAATGGGTTGGTGGAGTTGATTGTTCTACCTCAAATCAATAATCTCCCAAATGGGATCAAATTTGATTTTGTCCCCATTTTAATAGTTTTGGATGGGCTCTTTCGCCCTATCCATGGCCTCAAAATGTACCCCATTGGATTTTGATCCCCATCTACCAAGCACAAAACTCTAACCAAGGGCTCCAACACCTACAACTACAAATAAATTAAAGTTACAAATTTATAATTAAGTAAATACTTTTGAAGTTTAAAAAAAAAAGATTCAATTTGAATTTTAAATCAAAGTCTTGAGGTTACCTTGATGATCTCTACAGCTCTCTATGCAAAGAGATTATCAAAGGCTATCCTTGTGATCCTCTCTCCTTCAATCTTCTTTGAATAAGATGAATCTAGCCAAGCTTGACTCACAAACATTTGTTTCAAAGAAGTCAACAAATCAATAAGCCTTTGCTACATTATGAAGATCATTGCAAACCTTGTGACACCCTATTGCACCAACTATTTCCCTTTGGTGTGATCTCTCATCAAACTAAGAACCCATGGGTGATTATAAATAAATTTTCTTATGTTTCTTGCATCTTCTACAACCTATATCACCTGATCAATTTTGCCTATGTCTTCCAAGAGAAGGTCAAGGCAATGTGCTACACAAGGGGTCCAAAGGAGTGACACATGCCTCTCCTAGAGCAATCTCCTAGCTGCCACGTATGCTATAATTTGCACTTCATTATTTATACCCACCTCTAAGACAACTTCCTCTAACATTAGACTCCAAGTTTCTAAATTTTTAACTTTGTCAAAGGCATTAACTACAAAAAAGTTATCTCACTATTTGAAGCTACCAAAAAGTTGATAAGCATGCAATTTTTTCCTTCCATCCACCCATCTTAAAGAATAGTGCAGCCATACTTTTGCAATTGCTTCTTTTGTTCTTCCACAACTAACTTTGAATTTTCAATTGCATCCAGGAGTAACTTCCACTTAAGTTTTTTCAAGAGGATGCCTTGTAGTCATTTATTGCAATTGTCAATGCAGTTACCAAATTCTCTCAATACGGATTGTTCACCACATTGAAGTGAAGGTCGTAGAAATACCAAAAACTAACACATGCCTTATCTAATTCTCAGGGCACCCCCTTTTCCACCTTGTACCTTCCAATGACGGTTGTGCTCCAAGTATGTTTCTAGGTACAAAAAAGCCATCCATTATCCCTATAGACACTTTACTTGAAATAGATGAAGTGGATGTCGATGTGCTTCATATGTCATATCTTCATCTGTTTGAGAGAGTAAACAAGTTGTCATGCCCCCAAAATTGCAACACTAAAGTATAAAGCATTGAAATACAAAAATAAATAATTAAAATAAATAACAAAACAAATATTAAAAATAATAACAATTTAATATTATTATAATATACATATAAAACTAAAATAAAATAAATATATTAACAATAAATTAGATTTATAAATATAATAGTTAAATAACAAACATATAATATATTAATAGAAAATACATAAGCATAAGAATAATACCTATATTAAAAGCAACGCTTAAATAATGCCAATGGCAGCAATTGAGATGTAACAAAAAGAGAGGGACTAAAGGCAGCGCTGGGGGATAAGACAAACACAGCACTTAGTTATAAACAAAAAGACATGTCCTTTGATAAGATGCATCACTCCACATAGACATTGGGATATAAGAGGAGAATAAATAAGAAATAGAGGGGGAGGGCAGGAGATATAATCAACGAATGAGGGAAATAAGTCTGCTTTCAGATAGCAGCAGCAATTAATATAATCAGAACTTAGAATAAGAACAGCAGATATATCCAGAAATATGAGGGATATCTGCTCGCATATAGCAGCAGCAACATTAATATGATATACTCAGAATTGAAAGAAGAGATAGGTATGAAGAAGAAGAGAGCCCAAAGGAAGATGGGTGAAGATAAATGATAAATCAATAAGAGAAGCAAGTTAAATATAAGTACATATACATATATCTAATCAAATACACACACACACACACACATATATATATAGATATGTGAATCAAATACGATTATGCAATAGTGATGCTTGCAGCAATTATTAATCCTTATTAATTATTCCATTGAAACTAATCTGTTGTTTCTCTTTAAGCCATATCTTCTGAATATTGAGAACAGATCGACTAGAGAAGAGAAAAGATACAAACCAAGGAACAGATCAGTCCGTACATCAGAAGAGATTGCTGTTATCAGATATCCCTATATAGATAAACCATTCAGGTGTATTTCTGTCATTCATTATCTTACATCTATATAAATATTGCCATGCATAATAGAGGAATATTTAATGTGTGATTTCTTATGATAGAATAGAAGATATGTTTGACTGTTTGGAACCCACCTTGTAGGAAGGCCCTGGGGTGTAAGCAAAAGGGGTAAACCAAGCTAGTTGGTGGCCAACCAGAGGGCCCCACACAGAGAGACAAGTTAGCCACTTATGGCCCCCGCCAACTCCCGAAGGTGGCAAGTGTCTTTATGGGCTGAAACATTGATGGGGAAAGCAGGTACAAGTCACCAAGGGGGAGAGCTGTGGTATACACCCTCTTAGGCTTAGTATATGGCTTCGAGCGGACCCATCATGTCCCTTCTCCCAAAATCTTAATATGTTTGCATTGTTGATAATCTATGAATATGATATAATTGTCTAACTCTCATAAGCATATATACATGTATTTGCATATATTGTTCATATGGTGTTTGCAGGTTTCAAACCCAGGATTGCATTATTAAAAGAATATCTATTTGGTAAGACAAACCCTAACCCTAATTTGCTGCAACTTGTGATCAACAAGAAAATTCTAGGGCAAATCAGGATTGGGGACATTACACAAGTATACTTTATTCATCAATGCACTACCTAAACTACCTAAGGACTTCCTAATCGTGAGCAACTACCTAAACTACCCAACCCAACCAACAAGTCTTAACTATTCTCGTTGAGCGTACAACATTACAAAAGTAAACTAATATGTAATTTATCTATCTACGTCAACACCCCTAAAGAGAATTCATCTTCCAAACAACAAAAAGTAAACTAATCATGACTATAACTAAGGAGGTGGGTGAGAAGACGTCCCTACTACTAGGAGACTAAAGATGGAGTGGAGCATGTAGACATTGACTAGCACAATTTATAAACTTCCTTCATCCATTGCTTCAACTGATGAGCTACCAAGAGTTCTCATCCTCATGAAAGTTTCACCATTTGGACTACCTCTAGAAGTTGAAGATTTAGCCTTCTCATTAGCATGTTTCAACTCAGCAATTTCCATGTCCTCAACCAATTGCTTGTCTTTTTCTACAATGTCTCACTCCTTTGGAGCAATGACCCTTTCCTTGTCTGCCACTTTTAGTTTCTCAAACTCGATGAGGAGTGTTTGTTGGGCCAACTAGGTCTGAACCCTGACTTTGATCATCTAGTTCTTGTCTAAGCTTTTGAGAGATGTGAGTAAACTCCTCAATTTTGGTTTCACTAGTTTGATGAGTGGCTATTTTCTCATTGTAGCAAGAGATATAAGACGTAGAATTTGGATTCAATGGAGTATAGTGCTCCTAAGACAGGTAAACATTTGAGCCTCTAAAGGCAAGGGAAACCCATGTAGGATGCCATGACTATATCATCTCTTGTCTTAGTGGTGGGCCAACCATGAGATAAAAATATTCTAGTTAATTCTTCATGGCACTCTCCCTCAATAAAGTATTGAATCCGTTGTGCCTCCTATAGGACCAAGAAAGAATGGGTACTATCCAATTTGCGAGCCATGTCTGCTAGCTTGTTCACAATGTAAGTCGCCAACTCCAAGCTAGATATATCTAATGAGCACACGCTTATACTAAGAGGGAGGTGAATCAGTATAAGACAATCTTTTACTTTTTCAAAACTTAATAACCATAGCAATATCAATCACCTAAGATCTAACAATTATGCAACAGAAGAAGAACACATGATTTACATGGAAACCCTTACGGGAGAAAACCACAGCAAAATATTGCTTATATAAAACTTCTCTTACAATCTTCATAGACACCAACCCACTAAAGACCAATCCCCACAATTGAGCACCAATTCAGCAAGAGACATCAATCTCTTCTTTTGGGAGGCACCAACCTCTTCTGCACAAATTCCCCTTCTCGAATATAGTTTCTTCAATGGATGGTGGACATCTGATTTGCCTTCACAAACTATTCTTGTAAATGCTATACTCTTCACAAATTTGATGCGCTTGAGACATCAATCCCCTGGAGACACCAATCCCCACTTACAAGATTTGTAGGCACCAACCCACCGGAGACACCAATCCCCACAACTGAGCACCAACTCAACAAGAGACACCAATCTCTTCTTTTTGGAGGCACAACCTCTTCTGCACAAATTCCCCTTCTTGAATATAGTTTCTTCAATGGATGGTGGACATCTGATTTGCCTTCACAAACTCTTCTTGTAAATGATATACTCTTCACAAATTTGATGCAATTGACTTCAGATACTTTCTTTTGCAAGTCTATATATACTCCCTTTAAAATCTGCATGTGCATACTCCTTTCAGATCTGCATATACCTTTTTGGATCTACATATACTTCTTTTAAATCTGCACATATCAACTCATATCTCTGCTGGAATATATGATTTATCTTTAACACTCCACTCTACACAAGTCTGCTCAAATAGTCTCTCCAATATGCTTCATAGGTCTGCACCAAAATCTGCTCTTATCCTCTACAAAAGTCTGCTCCAAAATCTGCTCTTATTGTCTAGATAAGTCTGCTCAAATATTCTCATTCCACCACACAAAATCTGTTCTAGACTACTGTGGATCTGTTTTTATTCATGTGATATTACATTGAAAAACTTACACTTCCAACTCCCATTCTATCTTTTCTTATATACCTCCTCGCATGTCCTTTCCCAAGGGAGGCAACTATTCCCAAAAAGGGTCAGCTTCATAAATAAACAAATTCATTTTAATTTAATCTCCCTTATAATGAGTCAGCCATACAAAGAATAATACATTTTCATTTAGTCTTTCAAAGTGAGCGCTATAATAGAGGGTCAGTCTTCATAATACATTTGTATTAACATTAGCATTAAATCTTCCTTGCAAAGGCGATCGGCCAGCAATCAACACATATCATAAACTTGAACTTGTCTTGCATATATGTTAAGGTAAGGTCTTCTTTGACAGCAGCAATATGAAACTATCCTCTAACATCAATGACAAGATCTAGCAATGTCCCTTGACAATATGCTTGCCAACAATCGTTTTGACATCAAAGACAATAATTCCAATAATATCATTGAATACTCCCCAATGGATAGCTTAGATCAGGTTTGGAGAGTTGTATGGTGATCTCCTTATCACTTCGATGAGTTGACCTAGGCAACTCCTCATGCAACCATGGGTCGTCCTGCAATTTAGAGGAATTGTTTGTTGGCAATGGCATCTCACTTATCTCTATCTATGGAAAAGTACCCTCTGGCTATTGTAGGTCTCTATCGGGCTACTATAGATTTGCCTTTGGCTGCTGCTCTTCCTGTGAAGGACTCAAAGGTGGGTATTCCATGACTTTGATGGGAGCCCCAAGTAAGCTCAACCATGTATCAATATGGTTTAATGCATGAAGCTCAATTAATGTAGTATCTAGAGAAAGCTCTAGAAGTGGAGTGCCAAAAGGAGATGTAGTCACTTCAATAATTTTAACTTCTTCGTCTTCATTGCTATTACTTCCCTCTATAGGGTCCTCTTCAACAGCGGACTCTATTTGTTTATTTTTCCTTGTCCTTGGGATAGTTTTGGCCTCCTCACCTTTACCTATCAAAACTTGAATGTCAAGAGACTTCCATCCAAAAATAGATGGCCAAGAGGAATCATATTTTGGGTCTAGTTTGAACCTCCATGTTGCAATTGTCGACACCTGTGTAAGAATAGCATCCAAGAATAAGGCAATTCTTTGTTGTGTCATGTAAAAAGTTTTGGACTTCAAAGACAAAAACTCCTAAATGCAAGCTAATAAGATCTCAACCCAATTAAAACCCACTCCTTTGCTAACGCCGACCATATACTCAATATCCACACAAGCAAGTCTAATGCCTGTGTTGACCCCATTAATTTACTCCAAATGAGGTGTAGTATACATTTCCATTCTTTGTTTGCCAAATTATCTTTTACGAGTCCTCGATTACGTTTGATCCAGATGCTTGCCTATTCTTGTGGAGTAAGGTTGTCTCAACAGAGCAACTAAATGGTCGCTTCTTTTGGGCTTTGGCTAATGTTGATGGAGGATTTAGAGATTGAGATGCCTAAGCATGGAATACCAAACACCTAATGAAAGTCTTCTAGGATTTAGGTAATAACCACTATGGAGTCCATATTTGTAGGATAGACTTTTGTGCAACCGTGTGTAATGTCGTAAAATTGCACTCCTAATGCAATTTCACATAATCTTCACCTTAGCCTAATAAAGACGATAATGCTAATCCCCTTTTGCCTCGCCTTCATTTTCATCCTTGACCTCGTCGCTTTCGGTCATTGAGGGAATTTTTGTCGGGGACGCTTCCACGCCACGCAAACGTCTGCGCGCCACGCAAACGTCCTGACAAGATTCCTGATCCTGTGGTCATTGGGACATTACACTTCCGCTTGCCCGCGAAGTGTAACGCCTCTATGATCGTAGACGTGCCCGAAAACGGCCCTCTTGCATGCAATTCTTCATTCAAACTTATATTCTTCCCTCTCATTCATTCTCATTCATTCAATCTCTCAATCTAACTTCATTCTTGCAGCTCATTCTCTCATTCTCTTCTTGCTTTCTTGCTTTCTCAAGCTCTTTTACATCACTTTGGCTCAAGCTTCTTTTACGCTCATGGCTCTTATGTCTTTGTCTTGACTTCCTCAAGTGCTGCACTCTCCTCTTGGCTTCTCAAGCTTGTTGAAGGGAGGGTAATACTCTATTTTTATTGGCATTATCGTACTTATTTAATAGCATATTAATATCTTGCATGTTCTCTTTCTTTATCTTGTCATTCTACATTGTCTACTGTCTATTTCTTTATCTCATTGTCTTCTTGGTTGTTCGTGGAGCTGGAAACAACCCCAACACTTTTCATTGATTTTGTGTGTGCAAGTTATTCATGTGGAGCTTTATGGGATAGCGCTGGACCACTTGTGAGTTCGTCTTGCTCCCCTTCGTCTTTCGTCACTTCATTTCATTAGTTTTATCATTCACACATCTAGTATTCTTCTTCTTGTACTTTTCTTCATTTCCAACATTCTATTATTTAGTCAAACTATCAAACTTGAGTTTTCGAGTAGTCAGCAGGCCCTATGAGTTTTTGGAGACTTGCTTTATTTTCGGTCTGGACGAGACCACAGCACGCTGCGGGGACGTCTGCACGCCATGATGTCGTCCTCTGGCCGAGAGCTAGCCCGTTAGCCCTCGAGACCTCTAAGGCTTGCTCTTTCAGCTTTTGAAGTCCTTTTCTCCTAAACAAACATAAAACATTGCAGAAAACTCCCCTTTACCCGTCTTTGTCACTTGAGCTTATTCCTTGAGGTAGTTGAAGACAATTTGCTCCCTGTAGACTCTTCCTTGTCCTAAAGACTCATGAGTAGCGAATCTCCTCCTCTACACCATGCTCATTCGATATTGTTCAAATTCTCTAAAATTAAAATAAGGAATTTGTATTATTTATCTACCTAAGCATTCTTGTAGTGCAACTTTCAACGGATGGTCTTCAAGATTGTTTGCCCACCATAATTTGCATTCACTAGTGGTCGAACTTTCCCAAGTTAGTGACTCCATTGTATTTTCTTCATTATTTGTTTGCTCCCAATGAGTCCTCTTTCCCTTTGTTTTGGCCGATGTCAAAATTTTGGGCTTATAAACCAAACTACCAAATGCTACACTTTCTCTAGCTAATTTTTTCCCTTTGCAACCATTCTCAATGAAGATTAAAATTTCCCTATTGTGTAATATCGAGATACAAATTTGCACAACTCACAATTATACCAACTGATTTGAAAATTTTCCCTCCGATTGCATAAAACTGAAATTGCCCAAATATGCACTAGAATACACACGATGTTCCTAAGGATGGACTATTGTTGAGAATAGATTGCATGATCAAGGGGCTACAAATGAGGATATTGCTCAGAATAGAGTATATGACCAAGGGTACCTATACGGCGAGGAAACTACCAATTTAATTCAACAAGTCATATACTGAATGGTGCTTGCAAGGCCATATGGCTAAACAAGAGTGATGGTACAACAATGGGCTTTGCAATTGAGGCGAGCATAAAGGAAATATGGTGATTGGGTGAAAGAAAGGACAGACAATGGTTGGGTGAAATAAAGGGCATACAACAGGTGTGCCAAGGAAAGGATGACAAATGGATGAGAAAGATCTGGTAAGATTTAGAGGCAGATAGTAGCATTGCCTAGAAAGAATTGGTCGTACGATCTAGATGAGAAACTGACAAAGATTGTTCGCCAAGTTTTTTGGAAGGTTATACGATGCACAAGCAAGGACAGTGTATAATTGTTTTAAGGGAAAAAGACCATCGTCAAAAACTTAGGAGAGGTCATACGACTAGGCAAGGGAGATAGTACAACGAGTGGAAATGGGATTGAAGCAACTCATTCAATAGAAATGAGTGTAGCAAGTCGTATGACAGAAGAGAATATAACCAACAATATAATAGAAAAGAGCTCAGCAATTTGTATGGTGGAAAGAAATGCAATGAGTCATATGGTGTAAAATATATCACACCATACTGTGGGAAAAATTGAGACATGTTGTATGATGAAATATGTAAAAAATGATGAATCAAGTCATACAATGGTTTGCTTAGGTAGCATGGTCAAGGGTGACTTGCAAGTTGTACTTTTTCTTATTTTATTATTTCCTTCAATTCTACACCAAATTTTCTTTTTCTATTATTAATTTTTTCAATATAATATTTCACTTTTAATTTTTTATTTTTTCCTTGTTTTTTATTTTCAGGTCCACTCCATCCCTCAGTCCACCTTGGAGGCGCTCCATCCTCCTTGATCAAACCCAGGAGAACTCTTTCACCTTCGGACCCATGAGCACTCTATCTCAGGGTGGCATGTTTGATAATATGCATGAAGATTGCCTTCCTTAACAAGCCTAGGAGCACTCATACACCTCCCAGCCCACCAACACTCCATCTTGGGGAGGCATGCTTGATGAAGGAAAGGTCGGTACTCCAACTCTCATGAACTCAGAAGGTTGATGGACCTCCCTATTTGCAAAAACACTTTTATAAATTCAAAATAGATTGCTAAAGGAATCTAATATATTAATTGGTAATAAAATACCATTATGCAATTATTATAGTGTGTATATATATGGCTATTCCTTAATTTATATTCTAAACTTACTTCCCAATAATATTCTTGCTGAAAAAAATATTTATTTCCAATAGATATCTTATATTTCTTATTTTCCTTTTTTTCAATCTCATTCACTTGATGCCTCCCACAAATAAAATGACTTCTCTTTAATATCTATTTTCTAGGAGTCACACCTCTTCCTCAAACTTTTATATGCAAAAAGTCACACCCATTCCCTTGATTGCTGGCCTAAACCCCTTAATTTAGTTAAATTAAATATATTTTAACTCCCAAAAGATCGCTGCTCTTGTAAGAATTAATCTTTGATTAAATCGCTGCCTTTTTTCCTAGACTATTTAAATGTTGTGATCTCTCAAACCTTATAAGTGCTGCAATCTCTTTTTCTCACGTGGGTGGGGGCATGACATTGTGCTTGATATTACGGAATAAATAGAGACATCACACACACCTTTCCTAATTGTGTTCCACTAGGAATCAATAAACTATCCTCATTGCTGAAACCATGTGACTTCTTTGCCCCATACAATGGACTAGCTAAACGATTATGTATTGTTCACCAAACTCCAGTAGTTCGTGGTACACAGGGTTGCAATCTATCCAATTTATTAAGTGATGCTTTTTTGCATATTCTCAAACTGCTTGATCATAACCCGAGTGATTGACCACAATGAAACTTTCTGCAATCACAATCGAACAAAGAAATTGAACATTTCCTTTACTTGGAAGTATGAATGGGTATTGATGGAATAAATCCAAATGTTCATCAACAAGCTTACTACAGTCTCCTTTGCTTATCCCTTCATATGTTTGATGTGATCCTACCTCTTAAAAATGCAAGTCGTAACTAATGTACTCCAATCATATCCCAAAATATGGGGCATGCAACCTCCATTTGTCATATATCTTTATCCATTTGTTCAATCAGCCAAACAAGCATTTAGTCAAGTGCAGATGAGTTCGGGCTATGGTACTTCCAATTATTTCTTCAAGTTTCTCTAAGATCTCCTTGGTTACTTGTTTGTCATTTCCAACCTTCCAATCTATCATATTACAGTGATGGCGGCTTCTTGTCTCTCCTTATACATCTTCAATTTAGACCCATTGACAATGTCTTTTATCAAAGTGTTGTCAAGATTTTCTAATCTTATAAACTTGTTTGCTAAGACTACTCAGATCTTAAATGGTCCTAGCCACATGATTTTAAACTTACCCAATTTAATTTTGTTATTATGCGTTATACCTTAGTACTAACTATCCTAATTTGAAGTCCATTTGCCAAAGTTTTTTGTCGTGCCAATACTTCCTCTTTTCAATAACTTCAGTTGCCCACTATGCTACTATCCATCATTCATCCAACTTATTCAACTAAATGAATCATTCCTTCAAACTTTCAGCGTTGCCCAGTTTGTTCTCTATAAACTATTTGCAGGGTAGGTATAACGTATTCCATGGGGACCATAGCTTCTTGTTCGTACATCAACTAGAAAAGTTGTCTTGTAGTTACCTTGTATGTCATTTTGTAGGCCCATAACACAGCTGGTAGCTTTTCCTCCCAATCCATACCTTCAATGCCACAACATTTATGGATAACAAAAATAAGTACCTTATTTGTTGATCTTGCTTGTCCATTCGCTCTCGAGTAGCATGGATTGGATAAGAGTGTAAGATCGGCAACTCACGATCATCAACCGGATTACATGATTCACAAAATTGAAATATGCTAACCAATTTTTTCGATGAAATAACACACATAACTAGCACTTAAGCAACTCGGTTAGCGTTAGCTCCAAAAGAAAACTGAACTTGAAATGAACTCACACCAAGAATGCACACTCAACCCCAATGAGGGATAGGTGTTGTCATATGGCGGAGGAGCTAAATGAAAATACTTGAAGAAAACTACTCAACGTCAAGAATGTGCACTCAAGATCCCACTGAGGGCGAGGTGCTAACATATGACGGAGTGTTGAATTGAAAACTAGAAACTGATAGGCGGATAACCAGCCATGAAGAGCATTTCCACACTACCACCAAACAGTGGGGGGAAAAGATTACAATTAAAACAATTCATCCGCTGCGGCGGGCATCCACAGAGCTGTGGGAATTCTCCACTATGAAAGTGGGTACAAGAGAGTTACAAATCAGATTATCCACACTGGCGGTAAACCATCCAGGGGTAATTTAATGACAAAACAGTAAGTAATTGCAGAACTGGAAATGGTTGGATTAGTAATGCTTAATCTCAACCTTTACAAATTAAACTCTGCAGATTACAAATTACAATGATAGGAATGAACCTTAGAACAATAAGTATGAACTTTTACAATCATATAACACTCCAAAACTGAAGTATAAGACCAAAACTGAGAACTATAACAGTCTGATATAAAAACCAGAATTCTGGAAATTCAAACCAGCAAACTGTGAATTCATTAAATGCTCATAACTTGGTCAAATTACCTCCAATTGACGTGAAATCAGTTGCAATGATCTCCTGGAAGATAGGCGCCCATTCCATGATGAAGAAACAGCAGCAAATGATAAGTATTATTTTCTTAGCACAATTCCCAATGTTCCAAAATGGTACGGCCTTGAGCAAGGGCGATTTTGACAAGTAAAAATCATAAACTCAAAACTAAAATCTGAAACTCTCCAAAGATGGTCGCCTTGGGTGTAGGAATGGATTGGAAAAGTACCCACAAGCAAATTAAATTCACTCCAAAAGCTGTATGCAAAAACCACTTTCAGCTGTGACTGTATCAGCAACTTCAAAGCTGGAAATTTCATCAAAATCTTCAACTGTTGAGCTCAATCTGCTAGTCTGATTTGAGAATGGCAAATGACCAACTAGGTGTTGTATTTCAAACGAAATTGGATTGGAACTAGGAGGTAAGCATCTCTCAAGTATTAAAACAAGTTGTCATTTTCGCGGTATAACATTAGCATAAAATATTGGATAATCAGCTCTTCAAACAGCAGCAATATATAAGCTTTGTTGGCAAATGAAGCAACAAGAACTCTTCAAATTCAAGAGAGTTGGATCACTTCCAGCTTCCAAAGGCATACCACCTTTTGCCTCTTACTTTTTGAAATAATAAGAAATATCATTCAACTTCCTTTAGGCATCCATTTCATATTGCAACAATAAAGCATTTATTAAATAATTAAATGCTCCTTGATATACTTATGTCCCCTTCTTTAAAACAACGAAGTCATCAAGCCTAGGCGTGGGGTACAACTTCAAGACATGAAAATTGACTAAGTCTGAAACTCAATCCAAGGGAGATAACCAAAAACAATGCCAAAGCTGGCTGATGAATTGCTAAAAATAGCAAAGTGACAAATGCCAAAAGCCCGAACAAGTTGATGATGATGCTACGCCAAAAATGAACTTACTAAAAATAGCAAATGCCAAAATAGTAAGTTAACTAAAACCATCGAGAAAGCCAAACTGAACACTAAGCTGCAAAGGATTGAATTTGCTAGATAGATCTTGCCAAAGATAGACTTGCTAAAAATAGCAAACTACTATAAATAGTAAATGCACAACATCCTTTGAGCATGTTGACGAGAGAATCTTAAAGAGACCCTAGTTTTCTACTTCCGGCTTAGCCTACAGTTTCGAAATAGGCTAAATCAAAAGAAGAGTGTATGGCCAAAATGGGGACATTACAAAATGCACCCCTCTATCACTGGTTAAATCGATGGGGATGCCTAACCTTGTAATTATCTGCTTGTAAATAAATCTCAACGTACTCACTACGGTGTTCTCTGGCAGTACTCTTCCTTTGGCCCACTTTGTCAAGTATTATGTGGCTACTGCAATGCATTTGCATCTATGAATTTTACTAGTCTTAAAAGGGCCTATAAAATTCAACCCCCACCATTCAAATAATTCATGTGGCTAAGATGGTGAGAGTGGCATAAAGTCTCTCTTCAACGGATTTCCAACTCTCTAGCATGTGTCACATCCTATGTTCCACAGTGTTTCGGGGACGGGGACGAGGGGACAACAGTGGACGCGTTTCCAGAACGTTTCCTAAGGGGCAATTTTTAGGGGACGGCGACATACAAAATACATATATATATATATTTTTTCAAAATTTATTAATATAATAGAGAGAGAGAGAGAGAGGGAAAGAGAGGTAGATATGTCAATAAATTAATAATTGATAACAACAATATCAATATGTAAGTAAATCGCGAGAGTAGTACTATAACAGCATAAGAAATGTCATTAAAGCATTATAAAATTTATCACAGCTGTATCAAACATCAATAAAACCATGGTCTATCAATATCCAAATGTCTCAAACATTTATCTAGAAGTCTCAAAGTTCAAACATGAAAATCAAAATATTCAATACAACAGTTTATGAAATTAAGCCTCATTCGGGCTATGAATATCCAAAGACTCAGAACTATCTAAGTCACTATCATCCTTTGGCAAGAGTGGATCATCCAATGGTAGCCCGACCAATCCTGAAGTCTCGAGGCACTGTGAACTGCAACTAATTTCTCAGCTCCTTTTGAAGTAAGCCTGTTTCTCTTAATGGAGTGGATGAAGCCATAGGTGGACCAATTCCTCTCTACAGCAGAGGAACTAGCAATCTGTGAGAGCAAACGAATGGCAAGTTGTTTCAAATCCGATGTGTCCTTCCCATGGAGTTTCCACCATCCAATGGCATTGTTCTGTGCAATGGTGGCCCTATCCGTCTAGCCTCTGGTTTGTTGAATGTAGGACCCTGAAGATCAAAAAACATAAGCCATTGCTCTCTAAGAATGGTTGCCTACTCGTTGGCATACATTTTACGAAGGGTTGTTATAAGCCCCTCTATCACCTCGTCATCCTCAGAAGGAAGCATTCGGCCAGGCCTAGGTACATACCACTTCCGATTAAGAGCATAGGCAAGCATATGAAGAGGGGTATTCATTGTGTTCCACCTCTTTGTCACAATAGGCCTAATACGGTCCTCATAAAAACTCATCTCAGGATCCTTTTTATGAATAGCTTGCTTCATTTGGTATTAAAAGTCTCATATATCTCTCCCAAGCTAGGAGAGTCTGTATCTGCATACCGGATAACTACAACAACTGGTGATATGAAAGAGCAAATATACCTACAAAAACAAATTAAAAATTAGAACTTTTAAAATACAAAGACTAAAGTAAGACAAAGTGTAAGTGTATCAAATTCAAAAACAATTTAAATTTTCAGATTTCTTACTTGATATTGGCCCACCAAGTTTCATTAAGTACTCTATCTCTCACTTCCTTGCCTTCACTTGTCTTCAATAGAGTCCACCTTTTCCATTCTGCACAAACAACCATGGCTTGTAGAGCATCTTGGACCTCCAACATCCTCTCCAACAAAATATAGTAGCTAGCATATCTAGTCTCAACTGGTTTGAGGAATTCTTTCTTTGAATAAGATCGGAATAGTGCAAGTGAAGTTTGATGGTTACATACAAACATTTGTATGTTTCTAGCCTCTGCAACTACTGCCTTCACCCAATCTATTTTGCCAATGTCTTTCAAAGCATTATTCAAAGCATGTACACAACATGGAGTCCAAAAAATATGTTTGTAAGCACTCTCAACCATCAAACCACCTAGCTTACAAACACGAGTTGAATCTATCACAACCTGCACAACATTAGTAGGCCCAACCTCCTCTATGGCCTCCCTCAAATGCCAAACTGAAAATCAACATCCTTAAGCTTCCCAGAACAATCAATAGCTCGAAGAAAGTATGAACCAGCAGGGCATGTAACAATAACATTAATGAGTGGCCTATGCCGAATATCACTCCACCCATCCATGACAATGGAACAACCAGTCCTAATCCATCTTTGCCTCATCTCCTCCATCATCATGGTAGCTTTTGAATATTGTTTGTCAAGGAGGGAGGTACGCAATGTATGTTCTCCAAGGGGGGCATAAGAGGATCCAACTGCCAATATTTCTCTCACCATTGTTTTGAAATAAGGTGACCTTGCCAAATGAAATGGAAGAGCATGTGCATAAATGAATTTGGCCACTGCATCATCAGCTTGCTCACGTTTTTGCACATTCATTAACCCCATGACTGAAGCTTTCTCACTTACTTTCCTCTTCCCTCTATCACAACTCTCTCCAACTGATACATTGGAAGAGGCTTGCAAATCAGCTAATGACCGTTTTTTTTATTTTGAATGGTAATCATTTGGTCCTCACTTACTCAAGCCAACTTTGCAAATAGAAGTTGATGTTCCAATGTTATTGTTGTACAAACTCTAACACCCTTTCCAAAGTCACCCACTAGATGGCCTCTAATCCTAGTATAGCTCCCATGGTAATTAGTTTTACAAACATGACAAAACCATTTCCTACTGCCCCCTGAATTTTTCTTCTTGTTGGCAGTCACATCTGTGACAAACTAACGCAATGGTTTCTTCTTGTTGAAAGGGCCTTTTGCAAAACTTTGATAAGTGGGTATAGGGCATGCAAAATGGTCTGAAGAAGCATGGGTTGGAATTTCAGAGGTAGAAGAAAAGTTTACTGGCATTCCTGTAGCTTCATTTTCACTGTCACTCTCAGTGTCATGGTCACTGCCACTATTGCTATTGCTACTCATTTTGGATGCTTTTTTTTTTCTGTTGAAAGCCTGAAAATTTGTAAAACTAAATATTAAAATAATAAATTATTAAAGTTTAAAACTTTAAACCCTTGCATTCTCTGCTATTTTGAGCATAAAATTAAAAAAGCCCTATGGCTACTTTTTAATTTTATGCTTAGAATAACAGAGAATGCAAGGGTTTAATAATTTCATTTTTTTTAAAATTGCATTCTTTGTTATTCTGAGCATAAAATTAAAAAATAGCCATAGGGCTTTTTTAATTTTATGCTCAGAATAGAATAAGGGTTTAAAACTTTAATAATTTCATTTTTTCTTTTAAATTAAAAAGGGATTAAAAATTTAAAAATTGAAAATTGGAAAACAAAACAAAATAATTAATTTTTAAGCTCAAGCTACCTGTATTGCAGCTGCAAATGTCGCTAGAGATGAGCACCGCTCCCAGTATGAGTATCCAAATGTCACTAGAGATGAGCGTCGCTCCCAGTATGAGTATCCAAAAAAAAATATTCTCAAATTTTAGCCTTAGTCATCGCCAGATTTCTCCAGTCAGTCGCGTGGATGGAAGGTCGCATCGATGGAAGGTCACCATATTTCAGTCTTTTAGATGGTCACCGCCTCCCTCAGACTCTCGTGCCTCAGAAGCTTCGTCGTTGTGGTTGAAATGTCCACCGTGAGAAAAATAAAAGAGCCCGATTCCATAAAAAATTTAATATTTTGTTGTTTCCAGACTTTAGCCCAAACAAATAAAAAATTAACATTTGGTGGGCCCCACGCACAGGAAACAAACTTATAAAAAATCGTTTTTTAATGTTTTTTGACTTGCAGCCTGCAGGGGACGGGGAACCGTCCCCAATGTGTAGGAAACATTTCTTGGCATTTCCAAAGGTTTTTGCATTTTCAGGGACGGCTAGGGGATGTCCCCTTTGCGTCCCCTCGTCCCCAAGACAACAGGGGACGGGGACAAGGGGTTTTGGGGCAGGGGACGCATCCCCGTGTAACCTTGGTCACATCCCACAACCCATTCACTTTCATTCGTGTGGAGGGTTGACCACCATAGGCTTGCTAGAACTTTTCTTGTTGTGGCATCAAGTCCAATGTGACCGCCTACCAATCCCTCATGTACCTCTTCTAATACACCTCTAACTTCTTCCCACATCACACATCTTCGTAGGATGTGGTCAAGACCCATTTTAGAGTAGTCCATTAATTAACTAGAACGTCTTATTTTCAATGTCAATTACCTCCTCTTCGACATTGGCATGTCCTTTGGAAATGTTCCTATTCACAAGTATTTTCCAATGTTTTAGGAAATGTTCCTGTTTACAAGTATTTGCCAATGTTTTTGTACCATGGCAGTAATGCAGCTATCTAAAATAGATGAACATCCAAAAAGTCCTTGTTTATCCCTTGATTTAATTCTCAAGTTGGTCTGTAATCACATGGCTTTTCCTAGGTTGAACAATGATGTTGAGTGTAAATTCCTGAAGTAAGAGGAGCCATCTACTTACCTGGCCTTGAATTATTGGTTTGTTCATGAGATACATCAATGCCTGGTGATCCATTGAAAAAGTGAATGGGGTTGCCATAGTGTTTGAACTTCTGCAATAGGTATGCAATACCCAACACTTCTATTTTGGTTGTCTTGTAGTTGCATTTTGCATTTGACAACAAACGACTTGTGAAGAACACCAAGTTGTCGAGCCCTTGTGGTCCGACTTGTGTCAGTGGATGCATCTACATGAACATGAAATTCTTTATTCCAATCAGGATGTGGTAAGATACAGAAATTGATTAATTGTACCCTTAACTCATTGAACACCTTGTCTTGTTTGTCCGACCATACAAATGCTACTCCCTTCCTTGTTCATATATCCAAATTCGCGATATTTGACAATAATATCCACGTGATTCTACATAGACCCTAGCGCCCGTGATTTCATACCAAAAAAACATGCCCATGATTTCATGCAAAAAAATAGGCTGTGAATTACACCAAAAACAGCAACATGATTTTTAGAAAAAAAATCAGCCCTTAATTTTGAACAAAATTTGAAATTTTCAAAATTAAAAAATCATGATTTGATTTTTCCTTTTGCTGCAATTGGTAAAACACCTTTTCGTGTAACCCCCTACTCTAATACTGTGAAAGAAAATAGAACACAAAATATTATTCTATTAGATTTGATAATCAATTACATTGACAAACACCTCCTTATATAGAACTGAGAGTAAAGATAAAACCAATACATGATAAATAATCTGAAAATAATAAACTAATCTAAATTAAGTCACTAAAGTGACTATTACAAAAGTAGGTCTTAATAATCTCTAACACAGAGTCCAATCAGGGTTAAAAATTTTGGTGAAGCTCCTTGCACCACTAGCACGGAACCCTCTCAGCAGACACAGCTACCTAAGAAGAGAAGTCAACACTAAAACAGTGAAAGAGAAGAGAAAAATGCAAAGGCAATCAACTGCCCCAATGGTGAAACCTAACGGAACGTGATAATTGGTAACTACTGAAACAGATAAGATGCAAGTTAAAATTTGGGGAAAAACATTTACTAGCGTAGGATGGCCTGCCTCCCCAGATGGTGTATCAGACAAGGTAATGACAGTGGATGGTAAATGGTTTTAAGGTTTTTAACAATGAAAGCCAATCAGGATAGGATGCAGTCCCAGAAGTAATGGGAACTCTCCAAAAAAAGTATTTACTGAATGTTTTTAAACTTTAGACTCTATCATATGCTTTAATATTCATTTATTTTGATTAGAAATATAAATATTTAAAGGCTCATAGTAACAGCAATTGTTAATGGATGGGTGCAACCCCACAAGTAATAACCACTTCAAAAACATGCACTAGTTAAATGTTCCTGAACTTCAACGATAGAGTATGCCTCAATATCCAATTAATAGATTAAAAAATGGATATTTATAGGCAATCAATAAAAGCAATTATTAATATAGGATTAAGTCAGTTTACTATCGACAATAAAATCAAATCCAAAAAACTCTCTATTGAAAACAATATATTTGCATTATTTGAACTGGAGATGAGGAATGTTTCGCATCCTAGTCATGCAAACTTGAATTTACAATTCTACTGTGCAATCATTTTGCACCATCTGACAGGAACTTGGACAATTCAAACTTAAGCAGATGGACAATAAGGTTAACCTGAGAATATGAACAATAATTAATATGAATACAATGACCAATTGGATGAAGAACACACCTCATTTTCATCTGGAAATTCAGAACTCCCCATAAACAGCATGTGCTCTGCAGAGATATGAAATCGTTAAAGCAAGAATAGTAACAAATTTTAGTATAGTGACTAATCAACGCTTCTTTTATTTATGAAGGAAAAATTATATATTAGAAAAATTTACAGGGAAAGGGCAAATTATAAAAATTTACCACTCTTTTAATAAATACAAAATTACCCGTCTGGAAGCAAAAAAACAGTGACAACATCAGCAGATTTTAAATAACTGAACAGCTATGCAATACAAAAGTGCAGCTAAAAAGACACCCAAGAGATTAACAAAATCTGTCTACATAGATATGTACATAAGAGAGACAGAATTCAGAATGAGAACATCAAGAGCTAGGAGGGAGCAAGTGCTTGAGCTAGTGTTCCCTGAAGTACAATAGCCACAAGGGTACTGCAAGCAGGTCTCCTCTTGAAGAGTGTGCCAAGCATTCAATGTTACCTGGGGTTGAACAGATCCAGCAGGCCAATTATGTCCTCTAGCAACAGCATCGGTTGAGTTTCCCCAAGAAAAACTAGGTTTGGGGTGGAGCAGGAAGATCTGCTTGTTCTTAAATTATCTCGGTGATTCTTCTCCTAGCATTCTCCAATAACAGCAGGTTGTTATTTAGCCTACAGAGTGCTCTCATGCTCTGGTTAATAACTTAATAACATTGAGTTTGTCAATATTATTATTCATCATGTCTATTTTTTCCTGTTGTTTCCCTGAAATGTGCAACAGCTGCCGCAGATTGATCTCCATGAAAGGATTATGGGTTTTAGCGTCCCTCATATATTTTCCTTGAACCCAAATGGCACCAGCCATCTCATGCAATATCACAAGGTTGTGGTTAGTTATAGGGGGATTTCAACAGTCATTAGCAGCAGATTTCTGATGGCCACCATATGCACTGGAGGACTGTGCTAAGGATAGTGCATGGAAAGGATGCCAATGAGTAGTTGCCTAGGGTTAGAATGGCAGTGGATTTTGGATGGGTAGTTGAATGGGTAAGGGAGGGACCCAGATTAGGCAGAGGTATATCAAGCATGATAATGGTGGCAGGGGAGCAAAATTGCAACATATGGTGGGATGATATTGAATGCAATCAAAAGAGTGAAATGCAGGTTTGGTTAGTGGGGTAACAAGGTTGGACCGTTGGAACTACCAGAAATTACAGCAACCAAGTAGAAAATTAATTCCCCAAAAGGATTCCTGGAAATAGTGAAACCAATAGATGAAGGGGCACCGTTTACCTTGGAGACTAGAGTGTGTACCTCGTAATCCGGTTGAGAAGAGCAAGAAACCTTGCTGCACTTCCTCTTCCTGCTTGCTTTGTGTTTGCATTTCCTCTTCCTTTTGTAGACTAGAACTTTGAAGGAGTTGTAAGCTTTTTTCTTGGCTATCAGTTTGTTAATAGTTATATTTATGTTTGTAGCAGCCTGTGTGGAGCTCCTAAATTTCATCCTTGTGTCAAAACAGAGAAATTCTGGAGGTGGTAGGTGACAAATCTTCATCGATCTTCCACAGATAGTTGAGACTGGGAGCATTAGTGATATGAAACTACCAAAATCCTTTTATGGGAAGGGAACACCAATATTAGGTTTTAATGCTGGAGAGAAAAGGATGAAGATAGGGTAAGGCAGGCTTATGGAGCCTGCAGAAGAGTGAGGTCACTGAGGTACAGTTGTCTTCTTTCAATGACCTATGAACACATCATCAGACCCTTGATCCACAGGCCACCACTCCATTCTGAGGCAGATAGTGCAGGAGGGCACTTTAAAATTAAAAAAATAGAAGTGACACCTTAGTGGCCCAAGTTGCTGAAAAAGAGTAAATAAAAACACTTTGTTCCCTGACTGAATCCGTGATTGTCCATTATACTATACTTATTCTTAAAGTATCTTGAACAATGTATACTTGAACACCTAATGAAATTCCTATAGTTACATTAAACAGAAAAAGATTGTGCATTCAATGGAAAATCAACAAATGCTACTTTTAACAAACTGATTAATAAGGTTTATCAAAATGCACGTGCTGGTTAGACAACATTACCAGTGTTCAAAATGTTTTGAACTTTTGATGTAGATGTTTTATATTTGAAAAAACTTAAAATTTAGATTCATGGGTTCAAACTTCAAGGAACCAACAATACATGTGTGTACATGAATGTTTAATGCCAGGGTTTATGTATGCACGTGAATGTGGGTATCAAGGTGTTTGATATATTAAATATTTAGAGTCAATGCTATGTTGTAGTATTAGCAATTGAAAACCCTTTAATAAAACTGGTCAAGCTTTGTTGTGGTTTAGTTGAAGAACAATCTTTCTAGCATTGTTTATCGTTCCAGACTTTCCACTATATATCAAGCATGACCAAGGAAACCTTTTTTGCCAAAAGCATAATGATCTCAAGTTAAATTTTAGTGGTCGCAGATGTCCAAAACTTTTACAACTAGTTCCGATGTATAATAATATAAAGAAAAGTGAAATGCCAAAAAAGAGTAGATAACAACATATGAAGAGAGGAGTGTTTGGCCATATATTAATCTCAGAAGGAGCCACCACAACTAACCTAAAAAATGTGCAAGACCTTGGCCATCCAATGGATCTGAGAAACTCCCCACTCCCACACACATTGCTGCAGCTGCCTGCCAATTTCCAATAGTCAAATCAAAGTGTTCCAAGCAACTCAAAACTAACCAATCTACCAAATACAGTTGATGAATAAATCAAAAAATAGCACCAAATAGGAGGCAAATGAGACACAGATATTCACATTTTATTGCAAACTGTTGCTAATAATATCATCTTAAGTAAGCCTTCAAAAATGAATCGAATATGGGCCTGGCATGCAGCTATCATTATTTAAAGCCTTTACCACCAAAATAGAAAAATACTGAATCTAAAAGGCATACTCTATATTCAACATAGGATAAAAATCAAACAATTATCTCATAAATATCAAGTTAAGCTAAATATTGCTTGTATCAAGTTATGTCTCAGCTACTCCATGTCCACACCAAACAACAGTCGTGATCTATGTATGTAAAATATTGCATCAAAAAAGATTATCCAAACTTGATGAATAAACAAACATGGGCTATGATATCAGGTTATTTCAAAGGTAATATAAGGCATAGTTACAAACATGCGGAGTACTCAGCAAGTTTTTTTTCAAATGGGTGCTCTCAAGGCAAACCTCCCAGTCTGCGAATGCTGATTTTTCGACAAGTAGTGGCAGGAAAAAAAGTATTTGCTGAGTTTCAACAAGTCCGTCAAAAACTTGCAGGCCATGGTTTGGAAATAGTTTGAACTATTGAAAAACACTTAGTTTTTTGCCTATTTGGTGCTACAAGCCATAATTAAACCCCACATGGCAATTGCGCATCCTTGAGAGCAATTTGAAAGGAATTTTAGTGGATTTGAAGGGCAGATTTGAGGAATTTCAGTTTCCAAGTTAATTTTTTTCTTTTTCTTTTTCTTTTTATCCAAGCATGTAAGTTATTTCTAGCATGTTAATAATCGATCTGTAAACGTTATTCACAATTTTCCTTGCAATGAATTTGATTTTGAACATTTTATTGCTGATTGATACTAGTTTTTTGAATTAAATCACTGTTTTTTTCCTTAAGCAAAGGGTTTTACACTTTTGAGTGGTAAAAATGGTTTTCTAGATAAATTAATTAATGGCACGCTGCATTTGTATGAATTATTTGATTTTTCTACTATTCCATGGGGATGTCCCCCCCGACCCCCACCAAATTCCCACATCCATAGGACAAGGATGTCCCCAAGACGTGGGGACTTGGAGGGAACGTTTCAACCATCCCACCACCACCACCACCTAAGTTTTGGGGACGTTTCCAAGACATCTCCCTCTATAGGGGACGTCTTCAGGACATCCCCTTTTTTTGAGGACTTCTAGGCACCTCCAAGACACAACAAAAAGCTAAAAAGCATTAAAAAAAAATTAAAATCAAAAAGTTCTTTTGAAATGTGTACAAGCCCGCCCGCCCGCCCAAACCCTAAACACTCACCAAAAACTTATATCTAAGCCTCATTCCAACTCACAACAAAATTGAAAGTTAAGAGTGAAAAAAAAAATTGCAAGTTAAGGAATGAGGATTCAAAGCATTATTCAAGCCTCAAGGTAGGCTTCCTTCATGATTGTTTTTTTATTTTATTTTATTTTTCATTGTTCAATTTAGTAACTAATTAGTCATTATTAATTTTAGTTGACAAAATTAGTGATTAACGGTTTACAATTTACATTATTGCAAATTTCAATTTAAATTAATTATTTTAGTTTTACAAATGAATAATGATAAGATTTTAAATTTTTTAATTTTATAACAGCAATATTTTATTTGTTAGAAGTTCAATTTTGTGTATCCTCTGCTTTTGCACTTCATGTGACCTAAATTGATAAACACAAAAGTGAAATCTTTGTTCAGAAAAGGTTAAGAACGATGATTCCTATTTGTGTATCCTTTGCTTCTGCACTTTGTGCGACCTAAAGTAAGAAAAACAAAAAGAAAATACTTGTGTCTTAATCCCTTGCATTATGCATGATGCAAATTTTAACTTTTAAATTATAAACTTATAAATTTTATATTGTTTATTGTAGTATCATTATGAGTTCTCACAACATGAGTGAGGATTAGGTTGAGCCTCAAGAATTTGAATAAGTTGAAACTGAATCTGATTACACACTTGATGAAAGTACAAAAGCAAATAGGGGTGAAGCCACTAGTTCCATTGGGAGTGCAAATATTAGTTACCCTTCCAAAATGCTACAAAAATATGCTAGGTGATGGGGTTCATTGATATCCCATTTCCTCCCATATTATAGCTATTTTCCTACAATAATGACCATATTGTGTGCTCCATTTTCATACCATATCTCAACCTTTTTAATATTTCCACTGTATATGATTAAATAAAAATAAGTAATATTTAATTACGTTTTTAGGTAAAATAAAAAATAAAGTAAATATTAGGTTGTATATACTAATAATGCTACCATTATGTTGAGAAAATAGATTTTGTAGCACATCAACAAAAGAGGAGACAATAGACTTGATAACAAACTTCTTGTAGCCCATGTAACATGTGGACTGCATTTGTCAATATGGCTGCTAATAATTTATAGTTACTTGCTCTCTTGAATAATAGTTCTTTCTGTTACAACCAATTTTTATGATGTAATTGCGACAAGCCAAAAATAATTGTTTATATTGTTGCAACCAATAGCAAATTGTCATTGCAACTAATAATGTTGCGGTTCTATGTTATATTGTTGTTGTAACCACAAGCCAACTCCCTATATTTGTGGACAGTAGCAAACTGTGAGTTTTTAAACCACAAAATAAAATGTAATGTCCTTTTTAAAATTTTCCTTATTTTTCCTTAAATAAATAACCCTAAGTCACAATAATAATTGCATAGTTGATTATAAATATTCATTCCTTAAACAAATAACCCTAACTCACAATAATAATTGCATAGTTGATTATAAATATTAATTTATCCTAAAATTTATAATTCTGATTATATATACTTCAAATTTAAAGCTTATAACATAGTTTTGAAAATATAAAACTTATTCTCAAGTCTCTGCTGTAATATTTATTTAATTTGCAGTTATCTCTCTTTGTATAAATGTCTTGATATGTGTCCAAATTCTGAAAAGTTAGGGGCTTTCATCCTTTAACTTGACAAGAGAAATTGTGGCTTTCCATCCTTCAATTTCTGGCATGAGGGGTTTTGTCCTCAAGTTAAATGAACTGTTGTTCCATGCTCTCTAGGAGTAATTATCAGATAATAAAAGATGTATTCTTCGTATGGTGCCCACTTCTCCTCGTTTGGTGTCTCTTATATATCTCTTTTCCTTCAATAGTCACGATTCTTCACATGCCCCTTGACTCTTAGTTAGATTAAACTTTAATTTTATATTTTATGATTATATTTTATTTTACATATTTGAATTTATTATTATTGTAATCTTATTTTGAAAAGGGGGCATTATATAAAAGGAGAGACATGAATATAGCAAATAGTGTGGATACTTGTTAAATAGTTATATGTACCATTTCTTATATAAGGAGTAATAAATGGCATGAGAGAATAGTGCAGAAGGTGTGTAATAGTGCAAGAGAGAATAGTACAGAAAATAGAGATATAACAGTGCAGAAGAAATGTAATAGAGAGTATGTAGTATTTTCTGAAATAAATAGTATATGCAATTCACATTTTGAAGGAAGTTCTGTAGCAGCGTTTTAATCATCATGTAGATTGAGAGAAAGGGCTAATCATTTATCTTCTGTGAATTGCAGCATATTTACTTAGTTAAGATTGTTCAAAAAATATGTAGAAAGTTTACAAATCATTGTTTTTATTACAGCTATAATTCATGTCACCTATGTACACTTTTGTACCAAATTACAATCCCTATAGTAGTATTGCACACAATCCCTCTAGTGGTGTTCAAAATTCCTATAGCAGATTTTAAAAGAATGACGTTGGTTTCATTTTTGGAATAGCTGCATTTCATCCACACTCACCTCACCACTTACAACACTTGCACAAATAGCCACTACACCTTTCGCAAGTTTTTGACCCATGATTGACACATAAATCAAATTGAAATTTCATTTCTTAAACATTAAATATATTTCATATTCTACCTCAATTTCGGCTTAAATAAAGGTCCTTTCAAAACTCAATCCCCTTTAAAACAATTTGCAATTAAGTCACAAACAAAGGCTAGGGCATCTAGGGGCACTAAATTGTGGAAGTGCTACTTTTGTAAGTTTGAATTGCAGGGCAGCATTACCAAAGTTAATGCCCGCCTCCTTCATATCCAAGGAAAAGGTGTAGAAGTATGTGAAAAGTTGACACAAAATTTCAAACATATTAAGATAAGTAAATTATGTGGTGGTGGTGGTGAAGAAAATGCACCTATGTCTGCTTCTTTGCCACTGAGGGGGAGGGGTCATCAGAGTTTTGCTTCTACTAATTTGCAAAGGCCACGTGCATATATTCCAATTTCTTCTAGTTTAGGGGTAGCAGAGTCTAATGATGCTCCAACCCCACTAGCAGATTTATTTAATGTGCAATTGAAAGATGAGGCAGATGATACCATTGACAAATTCTTTTTTGCCAATGGCATTCCATTCCATGTGGTTCACTCTCCTTATTATAAGGAGGCTATGACAAAAATAATAAGGTTGGGACCATCATATGTGCCACCAGGGGGGACTAAATTGAGAACAACAATCTTGGATTAGAACTATTCCAAGATTAATATTTAAAAAGAGAAAATGAAGGAATCCTGAGTCAGAAGTGGATGCGGCATACTCCTGGATAGTTGGACAGACATTAAGCATCATCCACTCATCAATATCATGGTTACATGTACAAAGAGGCCTTATTTCCTTAAGGTGGTTGTTTGTTCAAGGCATTGCAAGGATGTTGATTTTCAGTTCCAGATCCTTAAACATGCTATAAAGGAGGTTGGGCCACAAAATGAGGTGGAAGTAGTGACAAATGTGGCCCATGTGTGCAAAGTTGCATGGAAGTTGATTGAGGCAGCCTACATATATATTTGGTGGACTCCTTGTTGTGTGCATACCATGAATAATGCACTCAAGGACATGGGAAAAATTGGTTGGATCAAAACAATTGTTAGCAATGCTAGAGATGTCTAGATGTTTATCTGCAGCCACCACACCTCACATGCACTATTCAAGACCTTCTCCAAGAAAGAATTCTTGAAACCTTTAGAGACTAGATATGCATCATATTTCATTCCCTTGGAGAGGATGCTTGAGTTGCAAGAGGCATTGCAACTAATGGTTATGACAACAAAATGGAATTAGTGGACCAAATCCAAGATAGAGTAGGGGAAGAGAGTGAAGGATGTGGTGAAAAGTTATGTTTTTTGAGGTGATGCAAAATACATTGTCTCCATCATTACTCCAATCTTCAAAGTGATTAGATATGGGGATGCCAATGCACCTAAATTTCGAAATATATAGAGTGTATTGATACTATGCTTGACCAAATAAAGCTGCTTGTGCGAGAGAAGGACCCCACATTGCAATTCTACAACTAACATATCCAACCAATTACTAATCACAGATGGGAGAAGCTCAGCAATCCCTTTCACATGGCTACCTATGCATTGAACAGAAAGTGGTACATGCAAAGGCCTAGCAAAATTACACCTGTACAGGATGTTGAGGTGAAGGCAAGGTTCATGAAGGCCATTCAAAAGATGTATGATTCTACAAAGACCAACATCATTCATACTAAGTAGACAAAATTTGCCACTCTTCGAAAATATTTTGAAGAGACCAAGATAGATAAGGAGACTATGGCATTGGAGGACCCAATTTTGTGGTGGACCATGCATGAACCTACTTCTTTGACTACCTCTCTAGCCATTCATTTGCTATCCCAAGTCTTTAGTTCTTCTACTTTTGAGAGGAATTGGTCTACTTATAGCTTCATCCACTCCACTAAGAGAAGCAGGCTTACCTTTAGGAAGGCAAAGAAGCTTGTGGTTGTAAATAATGTCTTGCGTCTCATTGACCGCAACGCACTTATGTACAAGGAGAGTCCAGCATATCAATGGGATGTAAAGTCAAAGGAGCCAACACAAGTTGATGACAACGCTACATAGACAAGGTTGGTTGGTATTGGTTTGGAGGAGCTTGAGAATGTGGAGTCCAACAATTCTAGTGATGAGGGGTTTCTGAATAATAAGAGGCATCACTTCAAGCCATTTTGTCATTTTGAACATTTTATTTGTATTAATGATAATAGATTTCCACAATCCATAGAGATTATTACTAATCAGTTTCTAGATTTGATTGTGTAAGTTTTTGAATTTGACATTTTCATTGTTAATGTTCACTTCAAAAGTTAAAATGTCCAATGTAATCATTGAAATGTGTCTTAACTTTACTATTTAGTATGCCAAAGTTTCATTTGTAATTCTTATACTTGTCCTTATGCATCTTTTTATAACTAATTTTCCAAGTACTATATGTATATTTGTGCTACGCCCCTCCTCCCCCCCCACTATCCCCAAATTTAGACCCTTGACCCCCATGTCCCCGAATTTAGGCCCTTGATCCTCCCATCCCCGAAACCCGTTCCCCCACCAAAAATTCCATGGAACAATGGATTTTTTATATTCAAATCATTGGTTTTTAAAAGCAATACTTTTTTTGTATTTAAACATGTTGCTTAGATACGATGGCATCCAACAACACTTCAAACTCAACATCAATTATTGAAACCCATCCCACTGGAAGCAAAGACCCCACTTAGAAATATGTCATAATGGGACAAATAGGGGGGAGTGTGATCATATTTTATGCATGAAGAATCTTAATGGAGGCATCAATCACCTAAAATACAATATTGCACACATTCCTAATTGTAACACCAAGCCATGTACAAATGCTAAAGAAGGGGGAAAAACAAGAGATGCAAACACTCCTTGCATTGTTGTATGAGAAAAAACTAGAGAGGGAAAGGGCACAAGCAGCCATAGAAACAACCATTAATCTTAATATGCAAGCAAAAATAGATGAAAATGTGGCAAGCATTGTGGGCTCCAATCATGGACCATACAAACAAAGCACATCCACCTCATCCAATTCGAGCCAAGTGCAAACACTAGGCCATTTGTACCTAGAGCACAACCTACATTGCAAGGTATAGGATGGAACAAGGAAGTGCACCAAGAAGTAAGTAAGGCATGTGCAAGTTTTTGGTCTTACAACAACCTTCCCTTAAATGTGGCAAAGAGCCCGTATTGGGAGAATTTGGTGACAACATTGACAATTGCAAGGAAAGGGTACGAGGCACCCTCTCCAAAAGACTTGAGTGGAAATTTCAACTAGAATGTTGTTGAAGATGTTATGAGTTCTAATATTAGATTATATGTCAATATGATCTATTAAGCAATCTTGATGAAAAGTTAATTATGAAAGAAAAAAATGGGAAGTGGCAAAAGTTTGTAAGCACTATTGTTTCAAATGGGTGGAAGGGTGGAAAGGACTAGACCCTTATTAATTTTTCGGTAGCTTCAAGGTGAGATGGTTTTCTTGTAATCAATTGATGCCTCTAAAGTAAAAAATGCAAAAGATTTGAGCCTAATGTTGGAGCAAGTTGTCTTCAAGAAGGGCATGGAGAATGTGGTGCAAATTACCACTGAAAATGTAGCCGCATACATGGCAGCTAGGAGATTACTCTAGAAGAGGCATCCATCACTCTTTTAAACCCCTTGAGTAGCACATTGCCTTGACCTTCTTTTCGAGAACATAGGCAGTATTGATTGGGTGAGACCAATAAAAGAAGATGCAAGGAACATCACAAATATATTTATAATCACTCTTGGGTTCTTAGCTTGATGAGAGATCACACCAGGGGCAAAGAGCTTGTGTGACCAAATGTCACAAGGTAACTAACTAGCTAACATTGCAAAGCATTACTAGTTTGTTACATCATTAAAATAGATGTTTGTGAATCAAGCATGTCTAGAATCACCATATTGAAAGAAGATTGATGGAAAAAGGCTAACAAAGATAGTTTTTTGATAATGTCTTTGCAAAGAGAGCTGCAAAGATTGTCAAGGTAAGCTCTTTCCTTTGCCACTAGCCATCCAAGGAAGATCCACTCAATCACTAAGCAACAAAAATTGGCGTCTTATATCTTACAAGTCACAAATTACAATTATTAATTAAATATTGCTTGCTTACAAATGCTTTAATATCTTATTAGCAAGTTCTTGGCAAAAGGATTGGGGTGGAAATACCTCAAATTTTCAAAAGTTAGCCCTCCAAATTTTGTCTCAACCTTCTAGCACTTTTGGCTATGAGTGCAACTAGAGTTTGTTTGACACCATTCTTATGAGGAAGCGCAATAAGTTGACTCAATGACCTAGTTTTTGTGCAATACAACCTTTGGCTTTACACAAAAAAAGTGGAGGACAAATCAGAGGGGCTTATTGATTTGGATGAGATTGATCGCTATAGTGATTGGACTGCACAAGATGAGGAGCCCTCCTTGTTTACAAAGGGACTAGATTGCTGATTTTGAGAGGTAAGCTAGGGAGGATGTGGTTCTAGCTAAAACAGGAGATGTTGGATTAGATGAAATCAATGTAGCAGGGGAGTTATTGCCATCTAGTAATAAGATGGTGCCATGCAGCCTTCTAGGCCAACCAAGGAGCCACAACTAAATGCGAGGACTAGACCCTTTCCCCAATTTTCTACTAGAATGGGAAGAGGAAATTGTAAAATGTTGTAATGTGTAACTTCCCTAGATATGCAACTTATGATGATGATTTTCAAAGGCAATCATCATAAATTCATAATAGTATCAGCTAGCTATTGTATCCACATGATAATGTTAGTGTGTACTCTACTCGTATTCCAATCTAATAGAAAACACTTCCCCAATATTCTATACTCATTAGATGCATTTTGTAACTAAATTTTGCATAAAATTTATGTTTTTAAATTACTTCAAGTATTTTAAGTTGTCGAGTTCTTGCCGAGTCAAAAATTTTTGGTTTGCCGAGTCTGAGTCAAGTCCTAACTTACAAACTATGATATAATGCTTCTCAAAATCACAAAAAAAAACTCAACTAATTCACAACTTGAAATTTTTGCAATTAGTTCTACTCTAGTGCCTTATACATGAATTTTGACACATATCACACAGAAGGATACGACCATAGAACATAGCATGCTACAGATTACTTTTGAGACTAGTATAGCCAATGATTTGCCCAAATAGTTTTCCAAAGTTCTTTGATTACAAGGAAACTCGCCTAAAAGAAGCATTTATTTACCATCATCCTGTCTCCTAGTAAACAAGGAAAAAATCACCAACTAATATTCAACAATAAAATTCCACATCCAAATAGCTTCACTTGTGCATTTAAAATGATGGTTACAAATTGGGATGTTGACTCTACTCAAACTCTATAAAAAAACATGCAAATACCAATCTATAAGAGCTCTTTAATGCCCATAGTAATACACATTATATCTGAAATCCTAGTCAGAATTAAATTCATCAAACTACAAACCATTGACTTTGCTAAACATCTTACCCTACATGTGCTTTACAAGAGCCACTCTGATGTCGAAATTTCCATCTCAGTAGTTTAAATCTCTCTAGGCCTTAAAGACATTGCTCGAACCAAAAAAAATAACTTTCAAATATTCTTTCAGTGTGTGCATTCTCTCTCTAGATCTTAAATATATTACATTTACCACTTTCAAGCATACAACATTATAGGGGAACTCAACGGCCACAAGGCCATTTACCTTCTTCAGACCATTTCTAACATTGGCAGCATTAATTTCCCTTTGGATACTATTAGTTCACAACTTCACAAATATGGGTGCAAGTTTTAGGAAGATGAATGTATAACTATTTTTTTGTTTACCTCTCACGATCCATCAGCCTTCAGTACGACAAGAAGATCTATATAGATGTTTGTAGTGATGGATGAAATTATTGTTAGTCCTTCTAGCCAATTTTTTTCTGCAAACAATGACAACATTGATATCAAGTCTTGATCTTTAGCATCAGCTTTGTGCTCTTTTAAGGAGTTTTCTCCTAATGTGGCTATTTGTACTTGTACCTTCGTAGTACACCATGTATAAAATATTTTATATTTTGTAAAAGTTGTGGTCCACTTTGAAATGGAGCGCAACACTTAGAAAGTGCAATATTTTCCTTGGAAGTTGTTGTATGAGACATTGGAAATGAATTTAATGTGGCGGGCACGTTAGAGAAATGCATTTAATATTGTTAGTCATTTTAGTGAGCACGTAGCTTAATGGGCTTGTGATTTAATGTGGAAAGCAAATTGCACAAATATATTTAATGAGGGAGGCACATTGCACAAAAGCATTTAATGAGGGATGCACATTGAAGAAAAGCATTTAATTATTGGATGTCTTGTAAAAAGCATTTATAGTGAACTCACATTGGAACAAATCTCATCTTAGGTGCTTGGATTGCAAAGAGAATTTGGTTTGCCTTGGAGGTTTTTGGTCTTAGAGTAAAACTTGGGTACCCACCTTGGCAATGTCATTTGGGTGCATTAATTAGGAATGGCTAGAAAACTTAATAAAAAATTTCATTATTATTGCTCTCTTGCCTATAAATAGAAGGGTTGGGTGGAGGTTAGGTATCATCTTGTGCATGTTCATCGTGAGCAAAGCTTGGTGTATGCACTTGGAGATGTGAGCTGCTCGTTGAGAGATCTTGAGGAGCATGGTGTGGGATGGGTGGATCTCATTGTTCTTGCATCAGCCTCATGAGAAATGCTACAACAGTTTCTCATTGCTGCTGAAGGTCATATCTTGCATGGTTTCCTCCTAAATTGAGACTGTTGATCTCTTGTGAAAACTCAGAGCCTGATATTGTATTGTAACTTGTTGTTACTGAGAATAAATTGGTTTTGGTGCTTTGAAGGCTAGGTTTTTCTCAAAAGGGTTTTCCCAAGGTATATCAATGTCTCTCTATCTTATGTAGTTGTTCCCTTCTTTTTTTCATTCTTGTTATTCTTTAGTGTTGTTACTATGTTGGAATGTTGCCGGAATTCGTATAGATTGGACAACTTGTACCATCTCTCCTCGTGGGATTAAGTACAAAATTGTTTCATATTTCCTTTCAATTACCCAATAGGCATACTAACATGCATAATATTGTTATAGTGCTCTTGTGTAAGTTACTTTTCAATAACACATTTTTTATGGTAACAAAATGTACTGTCAAGTCCCATCAATCCGCTTATATTATTTGAGTACAGTAATAGTTATATCATTTTCAATAGGATGGCATTCTCTCTATATCTTAAAGGCACAACACAAACAAAGCCACCTCCAATTTTGAAAGTCCTCTCTAGTTCCATGTTCTGTTGAGATCCTAAACATGACAAAGTTACAATCAAATGGAAGAGTCTATGTCAATTTCAACATTTCTATCTCTAGACCCAAATCGTCTCTTTAGGCTTTGATCTGTTCAGTGAAAAGATCACTTGACTTCATTCAAGGAGAGAATCATAGCTCAGAAGACGCATGAAGTAGCGCACAGGCATCAAAAGTTGGAAATCTGGATATAAATGCAGTGTTTCAGGCTTCTGTACAAAATTATCAGTTTTAGACAGGTGGCACTTCCATAATCATCAGAGCAGTTTCATCAAACAAGGCATGGTTTTATGACTGTCAAAAAACACTGATCTCGTCAAGCAGCAGTTTTGTAATTGTTGAGGCAATTTCATCACTGTTGAAAAGCAGCTTTTGTGACTGTTGAAAATAGCAGTCTTGTCAAGCTGCAGTTTCGTGATGGGTCACGATTGAAAAGCAGTAGTTTTGTCACATGACAAAAATGATAGAAAACACCCCAGAACCCTTTGAATTCCTCTTCTAGACAGTTTTTGAAGGCTTCTAGGATTTCTGACATGATTGTTCTAGACTATTTTACTTCTGTAAATGCCAATAGAGGCAATAATTTTAAGATTTAGGTTGAATTGTTTGAATGCTAGTAGTGTTCATGGGTTCAACAACACTGTCATAGGCAAAGGAATAAAGTTGAGTGTATAGGAGAACAACTGTAGTCATCTTGGACACTAAAATAAGTTGATTTAAGGCTGGTTCTTCTATGACCACCAAGCCTAAGATTGTAATTTCATTTGAAGATAGTGGAAAGTGAGTGTTTTTCTTCATTGATTGTTAGCTTTTTCTCCAAGAATTCAGGGTCTCATGGATAAATACATGTGTCTTCTCATTTGTGTTATTTATTGTTCTCAATTACCTTGAGTTCTTGTTAACGGTATTGCTCAGAATGTGCAGTTAATCATTCATTAAGAATCTGTATGTAATAACTGGCAGCAAAGCCTAGCTTCCTCTAGTTTACAGATCAAGTTTGGTATCAAGCCAAGTTCTTCTCTTGTGTTAGTTGATGTGAGAGGTTTTGCATGTTCATGCCCATAACAAAAGAACATGAACAAGATTTTTTGCCCTTGCAAAGAGACATTGAGTCCAGCAGTTTAAAAAGAGAACTTAAAAGCATCACAAGGGATACAAAAAACCTTGATAAAGAAACAAGGTTCTTCGAGCTCAAAGGCAACATTGCAAGTATATCTAAGTTAATGGAGACTATGAAAGCCTAGTGGAGACTCTCATGGAGAATCTGTGCTCTTTGGAGGATACCAATAGTAAAGAGAAGGCTATATGGATATAGAGAAGCTTCGCCATTGGTTGGCTCAATTGGAGATATATTTTTGTATGTATTCTCTTACTTTTTAACAAAAGATTTCCTTTGTTAGATGACTAGCAAAATATGCTTTTAAGTTGGTTCAAAAGTCTCATGTATTCTATAGCTTTAGGAAAGCAAGCTCCTATTAAACCTTTGGGCCAATTTAAGAAATTGTTTAGCGACAAATTTTACCCAGAATGTCAGAAAGGGCAAAAATGCATGGAGATTGAAAAAGCATGTGCACATGCTCACTGCCTTCAGGTGGATAGTCCTCCATCTTCTCCAAATACAAGAGGATCTAATGCCAGGATAAAGAAGGCAAGTGCTAAAAGCACCAAAGCAAAGTCTGCAAAGCATTGTAACCAATGTAGATGCAATCTGTTGAGAGCTACATCCAAAAAAAAGTCCAAAGGTAAAAAGGTTTACCCAGAATGCCAGAAAGGGCAAAAATGCATGGAGATTGAAAGAGCATGTGCACATGCTCACTGCCTTGAGGTAAATACTCCTCCATCTTCTCCTAATACAAGAGGGTCTAATGCCAGGATAAAAAAGGCAAGTGCTAAAAGCACCAAAACAAAGTCTGCAAAGCATTGTAACCATTGTAGATGCAATCTGTTAGAAGCTACATCCAAAAAATAATCCAAAGGTAAAAAGGGTAAGAAAACCATTAATATTACCATTGACAAGGGCAAAGAAATTGATTTAGTTCAGAGGTCGATTCAAAATTGTCATGCACTACAATGAGGGTTAGTTTTAATGTTTCGACATAAGAAGAAAAGGAGCATTCAAAGTTATTTAGCATAAATATTCAAGCCAAGAATGTTTAAGTTGATACACTTCTTGATTCTTGTTCCCAAGCTAACCTCATTTCTCAAGATTTGGTTAGAAAACATAGTATTGAAGGCCAAATATAGATAGGGGTTCGGGTGGCCAAACAGATGAATGTGACAAGTCTCCATATATAGATATATAGATAGGGAGCATCACAGTCCATTAATAATAGATGAATGGATGGATGGATGTATCTGTTAATTTTAGGTGAACAGATTAAATGCTCAGAAAAATAATTCGAAATCAGACAAAATAACACAGCATATACCCTGGGAAAACCCTCCTCTTGAGGGAGAAAAACCCAGCAACAAAGATCTCTCTTATATTTGATGCAACAGTGGCAATTATACAAATTACAATGAGGTCTAACACAAGACCGATACCTGGCAGTAATGAATGACAAATAATAGATTCTAGAAAACACCTGGCAATATCAGAACACAGATCCGATAATGTTCAATCTGCACTGAGAAGTCTTCAAACCATGCACTGAATTTTCTTCAATCTTGGATTCGCACAACACTGTGAATGTTCGCCCTTGTAATATTGTATTCGCACTTGCTTGTTATAGTCACACTCGGGTATATTGCAGGCTGATAAGAATCACTTCAATCTGTACCTTGAGTTCGCACTGATTGATATCACGGGGCTGGTAAATTCACACTTAGATCTCACCCAAGTTTGCACATTACCATCGACTGTGTTCGGACTTAGATCATGGACAAACTCGCATATAATCATCGGCTGTGTTCGCACTTGAATCATAGACAAATTCGTGTATAATCATCAGCTGTGTTCGCACTTTAATCATAGACAAATTCGCATATAATCATCAGCTGTGTTCGCACTTCAATGATAGCTAAGATCGGACTTCAGTATATATCGAACTGATTGGAATGGACGAACAACTGAATATAAATACAAGTGAGTGGAATGAACTTAATCCTTCATGTCGGCCTTGATAAATATTATGTATGCCTCTTCACAAGAGGTCGGCCTCAAAACATAACCACGCATTAAATGTCTTTATGATAATAGCTCAAGATGAATTCCTATCTTCTCATGTCGGCTATGAAGATAAAACCATAATAATAATAAATATAACTTAAATAGCCAACGGCTATCATTCAGTTATATTTCCATGAAGGAGCTGAGCTGGAAGGAGCTACCGAAGCTGCTATATCATTAACAGTATCATGTAACCGTAGCATGAAATGATGAACACCCTACATGCACAACTACGTGATCTACTCCTCGTTAGATCAAAGGCCACATGAGTGAGCCTTGTTCCCCTTATCAAAACCCTAAGATCATTCCACTTGTATGGGAGAGAACTAACGTTGATATGGTTCATTCAACAAGTTCAAGCTCTTTGGTCTTACAAAATCCTTCAAATAGTTGAAGAGAAAGCTTTTATGGATCTTGGTTAGATTCTTAGAATGATGCAAAGTGAGGTGGAAGCTATGTCATTCATTGAGGGGAGTACCCCTCTTGTTTCGAGTCTTCAGAGTTTTGGGGGACAAAAAGCCTTCCGAATTGGGGAGGTGTGATTAGCAAAAAGATCATGTGACATTGGAGAAGTGGATCACAGCTCAGAAGACATACGAAGTAGGTTCAGCTATCAGAAGTCAGTTTGAAAGGAAATGGAATATTCTAGACTTCTATGCAAAATTGTTGGTTTCATACATGTAGTATTTTTGTAATCATCAAGGTAGTTTCATCAAACAAGTGGCAGTTTCATGACTATTGAAAAAAGACAGTGTCATCAAGTGGCAATTTAGTGCCTGTTGAAAAATGGCAATTTCAAAATCATCAAAGGCAATTTCTTAATTGTTGGGGTAGTTTCGTCCAAAAGTGGCCATTTCTTAATTGTCGGCATGGTTTCATCTAAATGTGGCAGTTTCTTAACCACTGGGGTGGTTTCATCCAATAGCAGTCACTTTTGAAAAGCCGCAGTTTCATTGCATGACAGAAACAGCAGAAAATGCCCAAAAACACTTTGAATTACTCTTCCAAATGATTTCTGAAGGCTTCTAGGATTTTTGACATAGCCATTCTAATATATTATACTTGTGCAAACGCCCATAGAGGCAAAAATTAAAGAATTAGAGTTGAATTGTTTGAATGTTAATAGCGTTCATAGGGTCAAAACCACTGGCCTATCCAAACAGAACTGAGTGCGTAGGAGAGTTATTCTATAATAGTAGTGATCTTCGAAACTGAAATAAGTTGATTTATGTCTGGTTGTGTGGCCAAAAGGTTTATGATTGTAATTCCATTTGAAGATAGTGGAAAGTGTATTTTTCCTCACTAGTTGTTGGAGTTTTCTCCAAAAGTTTGGGTTCCCTGAGGTAAATCCATGTATCTTCCAGCTTGTGGTGTTCATTACTCTCAATTTCTTGAATTCTTGTTATTGATTTTGCTCAGAATGTACAGTTCATCTTTCATTAAGACTCTGTATGTGATGTCTGGCAGTGAGGCCTAGCTTCCTCTAGTTTACTGATCACAATCACATTGCACTTGTGATAAGAGGGTGTTCATTTCAATTTCTCTCTCTCTGTTTCCACAATCTCTTCCCGGGCCTATATCTATCTGCGTCAAAATTATCTACAAACTTGTAGATATTAAGCAACCAACGAGAGAATATAATTTAAGAATCGTTCTCTAGTTCTTACCCATTAGCCTAATTTGAGGCAGAGTCGTTCTCCTTCATTTTGGCAACGATGGTCTTCCCCTTGTCTGCAACATATGTCACAAGACAAAAGCACATAACTAATTTTTTCTCTGTTACAGAAGGTTCATCGACATTAGATATTGAAAGAGGCTCTAAGCCCATAGTCAACTTCCTCCTAGGACTGTCTAGCCTTGCCCAAAATTCAAGGCCCTAGACCTGAGCTCAAAAGCAACATGCGCTTAAAAACATTTGTTGGCCTACTGGTGAAGCAGCTTGACTCCAGATTATACAACTTACAAGGCGGTCTTCTCCTGGAAGAAAATGTCAATTCCAGTCACCAATGGCCACATAAAGAGCCCACAAGATATCAATCCTTAGTAAATGGAAAGACATGACACTATAAAAGATGAAGCCAGATTCATGTCCCCCAGCAAATATGGAGGAATAGATGCCCGCGGGTCAACACTCCTAATCCAACAGCATTAGTAATTTATCTTTTCAATGAAAAAAAACAAACACCAAAAACCCTCATTTCAAAAATTTAAAAAAAAAAAAGCATTAACGCCTACCTTCTTCACTGTCGCTGCGCCTGTGGCAGATCTTCTCACTGCTTTCTTTCCATTCTGCATTACTCCATCCTCCTCCTCCTCTTCCTCATCATCGTCATCGTCGTCATCATCTTCCTCCTCCTCGTCATCCTCATCATCATCTTCATCCTCGTCGTCGTCATCTTCATCCTCGTCTTCGTCATCTTCCTCCTCACTGCTATCTTCGTCGTCTCCATCTTCGTCGTCTTCATCATCGTCATCTTCCTCCTCATCTTCGTCTCCTGTATTCGATGTATTTTTGGGAGGGACGAGAGGAAAATCTGCAGAAATCTCCGGATCATGTACGAGGACGGCCGTTAACCCATTGGGCAGATGAATAATTCGATATTGACGCTTATCCGTCGGCGCCTTTATCACTGTCGCGCTGTCTACCGCCATTGTTGCTCTGCGAGCCCAAAGAAAAAAACTTTTACTGCGGCAGACGAAGCGAGAGAGCGGAAGCATTCACTTTCCAAAAGGACAGTGGAACTATTTTGGAAGGGATTTTAAAGTGATTGGATTAAAGTACCGTTTAATTTTCACATGGAGCTCTACTGGCGCTTTATTTTTATGTTTCAGATTTTTAATTTTTTATTAAATAAAGCTGAGTTACAAAATAACGAAGCAGTCCAAAGTAAGGTACTGCAAAAGAAGATGAATCAAAAATAAAATTACACAAAAAGCCTTACCCTTCGGCAGTTCAACATATAGCAGAAAATAATGACAGCCAAACAAATAAAGGAGATAAGATTTTACTAACCTCCCTCTATAGACAATATTTGTTGGACTTACAAGCTATTAAAGGTAAAGCAAGGATGTTAATTGCTCAATGAGGGCACGATCACATCATCTCATATGTGAGACCGGAAGGTGGACGATGCCTAAGGAAGTGTGGGAGGATAGAATTTGCACTTTTTGTAACAAAGAGGTGGTGGAGACTGAATGGCACTTTATCATAGAATGCACTGCTTATGGGGATATCCTCACTCAGTCTGAGAGCAACTTAAAGGCTGACAATTGACACGAGTTATTTGGGGAAGAAAAGATTAGCAAGACTGCTAGTTGTTTGGTCAAAATTTATAGCAAAAAATCCAACATTGAAAAGAATTTGGAGATTTCTTAACTTTTTGGTTCTCGGTCTCTTAGACTGTTTGGTCTCGTGGACGACATTAAAATCTCTCATTCATTCAAGCTCGACTACTATGATTTATTTTAGGGGATATAAGATAAGCATGATGGGACTCATGAAGTTTGTTTTATTTCCCTTTTTGACCAACGGTCTCTAGAGATTATTTTTTCTTAATTGGATAAAAATTGAATAGGAAATTAAGTTGTTAAATAAAAATAACAATAATTATCTATCATTTTTTAACAAATTGTAGTTATTTCAATATTTATTTGATTAGTTATTTGGTTAATAATGTAATTTTGGATTTATTAGATGATTATTTGATTTATATAGTTCGAATTATTTATAGAAATCTTTTGATTTTATTTGAAAGATTTTCTTAATTTATTTTTCTTTCATTTTCTAAAGATCTTCTTAATTTATTTTCAAGGATTATATCATTCTTGAAAATAAGAAAGTTATTTTTTTATATTTTTATTTGTGTTTATGATTTTTTTGTGAAGGGTGAGATTCATCATCTAAAACATGAATTTAAGATAAATTGATAAAATGATACCTTTCAAATGATATACTAAACTAGACTAATTAGTTAAGCATGTTATTTTTTTATATGTGTATTTATAGTATTCTACAAGTTTCCCATACTATATTATTGAAAAAAGTTAGTTTCTAAAAGAGTTGTTTTTCATTAGAATGAATGATCAAAGGTGGTAGGAAGATGGAGAAGATTGAGTGTCAAGGGTGTTTAGCAAATGGGCAAAACTAATTTATTTCTTCTTATGGAAGGTGTAGAGGATAGGATGGGTTGGAAGAAATGGAGACAATCACCACTTGTGAGTTTGGCATATAGGAGTTTCAAGTTAGATGCTAGAATTGAGTGTTAGTTTTAGATTTCTAGAGCTATGCTTGATCCATTTAAAGTTTGAGAAGAAGCATTTTCATTTAGCATTCAAGTAAATTTAATACTAAAAGGGAAAAAGCAAAGCATTCTAAATAGACTTCAAAGGGAAAACAAAGAACTCGTTTTATGTGACTCGTCTCCAAACTTTAAAAATATTAAGACTTATACATGCTTGTCAACAAAAAGAATCAAAGATTTACTACTTTCCAAGAGAATTGATTAACACATAAATGAAAGTTAATCGGTATTATGGCTATGTATGCCCTCACATGTTTTTTTCTTCAAATAAATAAAGTTCAATACCTAGTTCATTGCACAGATAAGACCTATAAGCTCATTTTAAAAGATTTGAAATCCTTTATTTTTAGTATTTTCATTCTAATCTAATTTTTCAAGTATTTTGGCCTTCAGAGGCTAGATGCTAATGTGTATTTTTTTAATATTTTAATTGAGATGTTGTAACTTACCTCTTGAATGTTTTATTATTTATGTTGAAGTAAATCTTGAAATTTAAGTTATTCTTCTATGTAGAAAAAAACAGACAATATAAGGTTGAAAGATTGTTTTATTCCATGACACATCACCTTCCTTGATTTTGCTTCCCTTCTTCATCCTTTTCACCCTAAATAACTTAGTTTTTAGCATTAGAATAAAAGATGTTGGTCTAGTCCATCCAGTTGCCTCAAGTTTCAAGGGTTGGGATTTCCCACTATTTGGAGAGATGATTGCAAGGTCTCAACAACCCTACACAAATTTCCTACCAACAATCTATAATGCACATTCATTCATATAAGCACTATTTTTTTGTTATTGAACCCTTTGTTGATTGTTTACATGTGCATGATAAACATTTTAGAGATGGGAATATCATAAAAATTTCCTTTGTCTTTTGAGAGAGGTAGTTCCCCTCATGAAATGGATTTTTTCTATTTTATGTGTTGTTAACCAAAAAGTATAAAAGTATAAATGATGCAAGTTAAAAAGAGAAAGAGAAATATGGGAGATCTTTAATGGTGTAAATTTAGAAAACCACGTATGAAGGCCATGAGTACCATGAAAATAAAAAACATCCACTTCTAAGGAATATTTGAAAATATGAACAATTATATGATGTAAACTTGTGAAAAAAAATGGAACTCAAAAGAATCTGCAAATTATTTCCACCATATCTAGCCACACACAAATGTCCCACATTCCACCATTTAAATACTCATACAAAAACAAAATATTAATACAATAAAAAACATTGCATGCAATAATAAATGATGTAGGAAAAATATGATTTTTATGACACATAGTAAAACACATTCACATCAAGAAGAACCCAAGTGTTTCTCAATAAAATGTATTTTTTATTTTCACATGTGATTTATATACATCCCATTAATAAATAATTGATGAAAAAATATACTTATTTTGTAATGATGCAAAAATTTATCTTTCCACGACCTTAAAGAGGACTTGTCTTACATTAAACTTTCACTTAGATTATAAAATCAATCCAAGACAAAACATTTGACACAAGGATTTACATGTATTCTTGTTCAAGAGATATACCTTTATATGAAAACATCCACCTTTAAGGAATATTTTGAAAATATGAACGATTATATGATGTAAACTTGTGAGAAAAAATGGAACTCAAAATAATCTCCAAATTATTTCCACCATAGCTAGTCACACACGAATGACCCACATTCCACCATTTAAATACTCGTACAAACATAAAATATTAATATGATAAAAAAATATTGCATGCAATAATAAATGATGTAGGAAAAATATGATTTTTATGACACATAGTAAAAAACATTCACATTAAGAAGAACCCAAGTGTTTCTCAATAAAATATATTTTTTATTTTCACATGTGATTTATATACATCCCACTAATAAATAATTGATGAAGAAATATACTTCTTTTGTAATGATGCAAAAATTTATCTTTCCACGACCTTAGAGAGGACTTGTCTTACATTAAACTTTCACTTAGATTATAAAATCAATCCAAGACAAAACATTTGACACAAGGATTTACATGTATTCTTGTTCGAGAGATGTACCTTTATATGAAATATCTTTGTTTATTGTATCCTTCTTATATAGTTTATGTGCAACTCTTGGAAATTGTAGCACAACTCTTTTAAACCCAGGCATGGCTCCTATAATGATCCAACCTTCACGTTTTTTTTTTATAGTTTGTGTCTATAGTTTATAGACATAGTGGTTTTGCATATTACAATGGATATTCTTTGTCAACGTTCAGGGTTTTCATTGTATATGGATTTAATCTTAAATAATTAGGATTATAGTTGAATGATCAAAATGATAAATGTTTGACACCAAATATTGTAAATAAGGATGAGATGCAATAAATGGTTAGCAATTCCCATTAATGTACAATATTATGGAAATTAATATCATGTTGCACAAACCAATACCTTATATTTAATAAGGGTTGTGGTATAGGTATAGTCCTTGCCAAAGTTGCAAGAATAGTTTGTAAGTGTTTTGCAAATGTTTGAGTCTATTTTGTCATATATAACGTGTTATTGATTTTTAATGTTGAATGAACATCCAACATAAAGATAGTGAATTAAAAAAATATAGTGGTAGAATGAATATTTAGATAATATAGAATTAACTTAGTCTTAGTTGTTTGTGTACATGCATGCAAGAAGTATGGTAGTAATATTACACAATGACTCTCCCTAAGGGAGGCAAACATAATGACTCTCTCAAAGCTAAATCTTAGATAAAATTTAATTTTGAAAAAGGACTTTTAAGCTTAGCAAGACTATCTATTTGGATTAAATGAATTAATAATACTTAATAGTATTAAATATTAATAATAATTCATTAGTCATTTGGATGATTGAGGGTTTTAATTCTCTATGTAACAGGTTAAGTTATATTTTACAAGGACCTAATGAGTGACTAATTTTAATGTCAAAGCAATGTCGTGCTTTATAATAGTTGGATTAAATAGTAATAATACTTTAGAAGTCACTTCTATGATTTTATATTAACTAAATAAAAGGTCAAAATATATTTTACAAGGATCTAACAAGTTGCAATTGTTAATGTCTAGAGTTATGGTGTGCCTAAAAAATTCATTATACCTCAAAGCTAGATTATGGTGATTACTATTTTTTTTAAATTTCCTACATAATTAAGCTTGTGTTTCCCATGATCTAAAATGGTCCTCAACTTTATAAACTTAATAATGTTTCTTCTTTTTGTTTCATTGGCTCACTTTGTGAGAATAGTAATGATGCCCATCAACCAAATTATTAATTTAAATTAAAATTCCAGTATTCCAAAAAATCCTTCTATCCATAAAGTATCATACACCTAAATGTAAGATTATGTCCTCAAAATCCCATGCCACCCAATATATTATATAAATAAAGTCTTTGAATGATATTCATGTCTCCATTTTTAGTCTTCATTACAATAAATGTGTAAAATCTAAACTCACTTGACCAAACATAGTATCTTTCTATATTTGTAAGTGCCTAAAAATGGATAGGCATACATGACAAGTCCAATGATAACCAAGTGGCCTAGCACATGACCCACATAGTGTGGTTAAAATTCTCTCTACTAATCCTAAGTTATAAGAATGTCTTGTTAGGTTGTAAAACCCATTTTTTTCTTTCATTTCATGTTTTTTAATCATTTTCCTAACCTCCATGCTTTATCCCCTTTGACAAATTATTTTTTTAATTATTTTGAATCAAATATCCTCAATGATTTTGCAATCGCCTAGGTAATTTTATAATTGGCCAAATTGGCAATCTCATCATTACATGTTTAAAACTCACTCTCGTTCACTAGTTTTAGATTTTAGACCTTTTATATATTTATTTATTTTATTTTAGAGGTCTTCTCTCCAAACAATTTTAGAGTTTCTTCAGCACGACCTTCCATTTTTAGCACCAATAATAGATTCTTTTTACTTTAGGCCATTGTTTAGATAGAGAAGCACCATTCTTTTTAGTTGTCCACAATTCTTACAATAGTATCATTATAATTTGTTATCACTATATACCATCTGTGCTCTTTGTTCATTTACAACAATAGCAATCAATGAATAGAAAGCTTATGTTGCACAAGTATATGTTTCTCTTTGACAATCTTCACATTCCTTTTCTTGTATTTTCTCCCTACCATCAAAGGAATACTTCTAGTAGAGAAGAAAGAAAGAGAAGGAAAAGTTGGTTTTTGGCCCATCTTAATGTTGGTATTGGATGAACATGGATTTTTTATTCAATTTTATCACGAACATTATGTTATGTAGTTCATTTCCCTTGTGTTAACAAAGCTAGTGTTGCTTTTTGTCTCATTCCTTGGGAATTGTCTTATTCACGAGGCCCTCATGTGTCCAAGTCAGTTCTCACAATCTCTTAAATTTTTGTCTTAAGCCATTTGGAAATAGCTCATAAATTGAGGAAGTTATGCCTTATTGAGTGTGAAAGTTGAGCTTGGTTTTTTATGCTTTAGTACTTTTCATGGGTTTTGCTTGTGTTTGGGTATCAAACTTAGGAGAAGTACAATACCAAAGTGTATTTTTGTTTTTTACATTTTTCAAGGAGTTTGATATTATTATATTGAGGTATTGGGATTCAAGGAACCCAATACCAACATATTGAGGTTCCAAGGAACCTAATACTTATATATCAGGTATTAGAATTCCTTGGAGTTTGATACTGATATCTAGGTATCAAACTTGGTCAAATTTTGATACCAAGTTTGATACCTTATCGAGGGAAATAGGAGTAACCCTTGTAAGAGGATAAGGTTTTTGGAAATTGACTTTTCTAGTCATTGTATCCTAGTGGGAGTTAGAGGGTAGTTTGGTAGAGATAATTGGAGGGTGTTACAATAGTTTTGGGTATCTTTTCTCTCCCACATGCCTATTTTTGTTCCAAACATGGTATTTTGTTCCATTATGTTATGGAGTATTTTTCTTGTGTCACGATGTTGTATACATTTTTGTGTGTGTCGAGTGTGCCATCACATGTTATGGCATCTTGAGCAGATATTTATATTGTGTGGATTTCTTAATGTCACTTTTGTACCAAAAAAATTATTGGTTCATCTTTGTTCATTAATGTCCTGATATAAAATTTGGGATATTATAGCCTACATTCAAGACTCACTATCCTTTAAAGAGATATGCCTCGTGAAAGATCCCAATTCATTATCAATACGTACCAAAGCAAATACATAACAATAATCAAGTGGAATATACTTGTCATCTAGGTTTCATTGTCTCATGAATCATTTTAAGGTTGCAGTGACTCTACTTATTATTTTGCATGTTCAGCCTACTTGAATCCTGATCTTAACTCTCATATGAATGGTCTTCTTCCTCTCCATCTTGTAATCTATTATTTTGTTTTTCAACAGGTGCATCTTCTTAATTTTGAACCTTAGTCTCAAAATATATTATTTTCTTTCACTCTCTTTCCTTTGGTTATATAAGATCTAAAATTTCTCTAAACTCCTTGAAAAACACATCTTTAGAGTATCATTTTATAGGTTCATGAATTCTAGAGCTTTTTTTTTACACTCACCACAACTGATAGAGATGAATTTATGTGCTTTTGGATCTATCTTATATTATTTTTCCTTAGTCGACTAAACATAAGCCTCACAACCAACTACCTTGAAATGTGAAACATAATGTTTCTTATTTTTCCACAATTCGTATAAGGATTTTTATCAATAATATTTATATATATAAGGAGATTGGTCTACGAAATAATAATTAGTACTCATAGCCTTTTCCCAAAAGAACTAATCCAAATATGTACAACTCAACATACTTTTGGCTCTTTCCATCAAGTTTTGGTTCATTTTCTCTACAACCTCATTTTGTTGTGGTGTGTAGGGGTTGATTTCTATTAAGCAATATCTACATGCTCACAAAATTCATCAAATTCCTTGGAACTATATTCTCCACCATTGTCATATTTGAACATATTTATTTTATTATCTAATTATTTCTCAACCAAGGCTTTTAATTGTTGGAGTTGATCCCTCAACCCCACAGCTCCTGAAGACCGCCTATAATTAAACACCTATCATAGAACAAGAAAGAATCAAAAGCTATGGAGGCCAAAGGAAAAAATGATCCTGAAAGATGAATCGTATTGATTATATAAACATCCCAAATATGAAATAATTATACAATGAATCCTTGTAAAAGAAACCTTAAATCTAATAAGACAACCTTAAGGAAACCCTAGGTGGGGATAGAACTAGATCATGACATGTGTCATCAGCATATGATGAGACATAAAAATAAAACATGAAATAAGTAAGCTTAAGCACTAGAGTATTAAATTACTCCAATACCCCCTTAAGTGCAACTTAGGGAGAAGATAAAACCTCTAAATGTGAATGAATAAAATGAAAAAGAATGGGTCTTGGAAACTAAGGCCTAATGAGGTACCCATGTACAAAAAATATCTCTCACAAATAAAGAATAGGAGAAAAACCTTGTGGGAGAAAACTCCTCTCCAAAAAAGAGAAGTACAAGATTAAGGAATAAGAAGCCTCTAAAATAATGTCCCAAAAAGAGTAGGAACATAAAGAACATCATTGAAGCATGAAAAAGTTGTAGACAACTATCAAAAGATGATCGCTATAGTGTTAAAATTAAGAACCTCCTCTGAAATATATGATTATCAAGATCAAGAAGACAGTTGAAGGGTTCGTTTATACTGTTGATGTCATCAATCAAAATATTCCTTATTAGTGAAAATATTCCTAGAAGATTGAAAAAATAATCTCTAATTCCCAAAAAGTGTAAAATGACAAAAAAAAGTCTTAGTTAACAAGAAAAATATCGAGAAAGTTTTGGAAATATTGAGAAAAGGAAAACATCGTGGGGAGAGGTAGAAATCAATGCAACCAAAAAACATGAAGGTTGCCCAAGGGAGTCAAACAACTGGGAAAGGTGAAGCTCATTGTGCTCATTGGGAGTTAAAGCACCGTCATAGACCTTAAAAACCCTAAAGCTGCTCAAATTACAAAACCACACATGCACAAAACAAACATGACTTCCATTGAGGAAAGTCACATGGGAAGAACACTAAAAGATAGAGAGGTCATTGATATAAAACAAAATCCAACCAACTAAAATATGACCTAGTTAGGAAATTTGCACCAAACAAAATCCACGCACCCATAATCAATGATGTTGATAAAAAAAGTTGTTGAAAAATATCAAGGTACCTCCACCATTCAGAAAAGGCCCAGAGAAACCATAATGCATGGCAAAAATTGTTGAATTCACTAGTAGAGCAAAGGACGTCATCGTAAAAGGTAAATTTCCACTAATGATGTCTAGATTGCCACTAACCAAAGTATTTGCTTGCTAAAAAAACTATGATGCCTAGCATCAAAAAATGGCCTGAATTCCCAACTCACATACAAAAAAGACACCCCGTGAAGAAATATTCAACCACTGCTAAAACATGCCATCAAAGCCAACAAAACAATACCAGAAGAAATTGTCAAAGGAACAATAGAGGCTACTAGTTGCTTCATTAGGAATAAAAAAAGGTCACAGGTAGTTGAAAAAGCCATGATCCCACCAAAAATTCATGTGATTCATCGAAGAAAATGTAAGTGACAAACTTCGCTAGCTAAAAAATATAGATCCAACAAATAGGCAACTTATCACCAACAAGGAAGTTTTTCGAAAGCCTCATAGAGTTCTATAATAATACCGCTTTTTTAAGTGATGTTAACTAATAGGTTGCACCATAGATGTCACAATACCAAACACAAAACACTGTCACAATGTTGCTACGATTATCAAATGAGAATCATGATAAATTAACATTAATATTTTGCATATGAAATTGCATTACATTGCACATGAAAAAAGGGTGATCATATTCATCATTTAAAGGTCTCTTTATATATAATAACCAAGCATGAGAATGGTGAAAAACTACCTCAAAATGGTAATATCATAATGTTGTTTATATAAGGACAATTACAAAGTCAATGTGGCTCCATCTTCATCATACTCCATCAAAGATAACATTTGGTGACTTCCCTTACTCATGGCATGCTACTAAATAGTCCATACACCACCCAATATTAAAATGAAGACTCCTTAACATGGTCATTAATGATTATAACATGTTATTGTGCACTCTAAAGGGATTCAAATTTAGTGTTTGTCACCTTTGAGACAATGGTAAACAATGGAAATACCCTCATGCATGTATGAAGCACTAATAACTCAATGAAACTAACCTCCAACAACCATCTACAAACACCTTAAGGGAGTTTGTACTGGAATTTTGTTTCAAACTTGTTATTATGATTTTTTTGTGTAATAAGTCTATATAAGTCAAATTGTTGCAACTATCATGCTAGAACACACAGCAACTTTCCACAATCC